>KZ308605.1:392203-434056 GCA_000376725.2 Ladona fulva
GTCATGCTTGACGGGGGCGTTTACTAGTAAGTAAATAATATGTAGCATTGAGAGTAAGCTTTTATGCAGTTTTAATAGATGTTTAATATTCTATCAAGTTCTCTTGACTTTCTCTACTTTAATTTATTAAAGAAACATTTTTGCCTGAAGGAATTTTAAACTAATTTAAGTAGCGTAATCTAAAAAGAAGTGATAAGGTAGTTTAATTGGTTAAATCCTCGTATCAAGTTGTATGGTCCAGGATTTTGAGTCTTAATGAGTTATTTATTCTACCTGGTCTACTTTATTTCAGGACCAAACCCCGCAAATCATCTACTGGAACCAAAAAATCTAATAGCACACAACCAACCAACTTAACAAAAGCAGCCACTCCCAGTATCTCTGCTCCAAAACCAAATATGCTCACTTCCAGTTCAGCAACCACTGCCCATCCATCATCACCATTGGTGTCAACTGCAACAATCACTCCGGTTCCACCAGCCTCATCGCCCACCCCAGCAACTGCCTCTTCTAACATATCTCCTTCTGTATCAATCATCAAATGTGCAACCTCACAAACAACCACTCCGAGCCAAAGAGCAAGCAGTCCATCTTCTAGGGCAACTATTACCTCAGTCTCCAGTGGCCCTCGTGTTTCAAGTCCTTTGCTCACAACTCCCACCAGTTCCAATAAAAGTAAAAATGCAAATAATGGTGATTTGGACGCTTCAAAAGTTTCTGTTAGGACAAAGCAATGTAGTGAAAATGTAAGAGAAAGTGTGGTGACGAAGAACCCAGTTATGTTGCCACAGGTGCACTTACCAGATTGCATAAGTGTGACACCGGCCCATTCCATGCCAGCTCCCACTAACAAGAATCCATCCACACCTATCATGAGCCTCAAGCAAAGGATACTCCAAGATGCAGCTGCTGCCTCAAACTCAAAGCAGTCACCAGAAGGTACTAACGATGGTAAATCACCTCCAAAAGGTGGGAATGATGACTGTGAGGTGCTGCTGTTGAGCGAGAAGAGGGAAGGAAAGTTGAACATTACCCCAGTGCGTCATGGTGCATCTCACCAACCTAAGTCTCATCCAATTAGTGTTGGTCATAGGCCTGAACTTGGTGCACCTACAAGAGGTGATATTGATAAAGACATCTTAAAAAAAGATGGTAGAAACATTAGTGTTCCTAGAACAAGTCCTCCAAAGGAAGATAAAGTTTCTGAAGGTAGAATGGCTGATGAGACAGTTACGGCTACTGATGTTCTTAGTCAGATAATTAACAGTAGCTTGGGAGGTTTTCCTAATGCATCAACTATTGCAAAAGGTGGACCAGGAGCAGAGTCTTTTCGTAGGGAACTTCATGGAGAGCGGCATCCTGGAATGCTAAGCCGTCAGTCAGTTCAAATAGATCACGAAGTGAAAGAAAAGGCAAAGGATTCGATCAGAGCATCCCAGAACTCTCGCATTGATTCCATGGCAGCTGTCAATGATACTGAGGAATCAGTTCAGTTGGAAGTGGATAGAGTGATGAAAGAACTGAGGGAATTGAATGAATTCACAGGAGACAGTACAGAAAGTGAAACGGACAAGCATGGGAATCATTTCAGGCCTAATGATAATAAATCGTCGTCATCTATGCCATCTCACATGCTTTCTAGCTCTGTGTCAGTGATAGCCATAAACAGTGCCAGCTCTAAACATCACACTGCCAATTTGCCAACAAAAGTAAACTCTTCCGGTGTCCCTAATACTTCCCAATCCCCAATGGGTGTTGCTACACTTAGTAAACGCTCTTCTTCAATGTCATTCAGTGGTGCAGCTAATCCTATTCCCTCAAATAAGTCTTATGGATTCCAGGACGAATTCCAAAGGCATGTAATGCAGGATTGTGGTAAGGCTTTGATGGATGTTGATGGAGCTCTTTACATGGGAAACAAAGATGGAGAGAGGAGTAGGACTTCAAACTATAATTCACTTTACCAAAGCATACCCCAGAGCTCACCGACTGGTCTTGATAGGAACCAAGGGCTACACAATGCTACAGTTGATGGTAAGAATAAGTTTTATGAAATGTTTGTCTTTTCTATATTATAGTGTATAGTCTTCTCAATTATTACTAGCAAGTTCACTTTAACTTGGTTTACTGCTCATTCTGTTTGTATAGTATTTCTCTAGAATTATAAATATCCAATATTATTTCTTAGGATGGAACATAGCTTATAATAGTGTTTCCTGAAAGTGATATTTGTATTGAAAGAAAAGATTTTCTACCACTTGATTTGATCTGATGCACAAGTCTCTTAAATACTTACCTTAATGTGCATGATTAATAATTACACCAAGCAGGAATGAAATTAAAAGATAGATATTGTTCAAATAACAGTTGGTTGTTATAAATAGAAAATAAAGTATTCTTAGGTAGTTCTCAATTTCATATTGCATGATTTTTTGGAATTGAAGCATGAGTCACACTGTAATTGCCAAACCTTAAGTACACCTCTTTGGTCCATCAACTTTGGGACAACTGCCAGACCTCAGAAAATACAAGTTCATAGTGTGTGCCCCTTGTAAATGGTCTGTGAAGATATTTTTCTAGCGTAGGATTGTCACATCAGACTAAATACTAATTTCACCACCACAATACATGACATCAAAGCAATACTGTGTTTTATATTTTTTGACCATGACAGAAATTATATTTGTTCGATTGCTTGATTTTTAAACAGACTTCAATGCTATCTATAACAAATTAAGGTTTCACAGAAATTGTGCATTGATTCTTATCTCTTTGATTTTCTGGGCACCTGTAGTACAAAAATATCCCATCCCTTTCCAAAAATCATGAAAACAATCATATTCTAACCAGGATTCAAACCCAGTACCTCAGTGTTTATCAGCAATCACAAATGTTAACTTTTTAGGATAATTACATTCTAGAATAGTGAAAAGTCAAAAGATACCTCATCAAAGTTATAAAATTCTGACAAAAAAGAGATTTATTGATGTAATTAAATATGAGTGTAGGAAACAAAATCACTACTCCACCAAAAATTAAATGTGCTTGTTCAAAATGTGCTGAACTATAGAGTTGATGCTTTACTGAATACCAAACTGAAGATATTTGTTTGCACTTGTATCAGAAAAGTTAAACTGATATTTAAGTCACTGACGATGAAATATATCTAGCGTAATTTTCATATTTGAAATAAATGTTACCAAGAGATTTTATTTAAACTGCACACATGTCAGATGTTGAATTCTTTTTTCCTGTTACATTTTAGAAATCTTCTTTCTAATGTCTTCAGTTGTTTATGTTTAACATCACAGATTTTATAAACTCAATGTGCAAAGGCGTTACTTCATGGAAGGCCATAATAATGGAAAAGAAATATCTCATACACCTACTCAGATTTTATTATGCGACATGTTTCGCTAGCAAGCTAGCATCAAATGGCACAGTTATTTTGAAATTCTTCGTTAGTTACAGAAAAAGGGAGGAAGGGGAAATTTTGGTAAGACCAAGGGTCAGGGTGTAAAGAGTTTGCTGGGGGAGGGAAAGAAAGGGTGAGGGGTTGGGAAAAATGTAGGCACTTGGGCTGGAAATCACTGTTATGTCCTTCCTCCAATACGTGTACCATGAAGTTTAACATAGGTGACAACCCCTCCAAAGATGTTAGTCCCAAGAATCGAGTTTTAGTGAATGAGCATGCTTTTCCCAACCCCTCACCCCTTCTTTCCCTTCCCAGCAAACTCTTTACACCCTGACCATTCATCTTGCTAAAATTTCCCTTCCACCCTTTACTGTTAATATTGAAGAATTGCAAAACATCTGTGCCTGATGATGCTAGCTAGCTTGTGAAACATGTCACATCAATAAAATCTGTGAAAGTGTTAGGGATATTTCTTTTCTATTCTTAGATTTTATGTTAAAATTCAATAATAATCCTAAATGGCTTAGTTTTATATTAATTTTTGGTTTTATAATTGCAATGAATGCTGGCTTAGTATTTCTAAATTTAATTTTAAGTAAATTGAACAATTTATCAGCAATATGCTCTAGTGGCAGAAAATGTCTAATCAATTGTTCCTCTTGAAATTGTGTAGTTAATAGTCTTTATGATACTGAATATGATGAACTTACATTTTAAAAACCACTAATTATGGTTCACTAATATTTCTCTATAAAAGTAAACGTAAGTTGATTATCAAGAGCATGAGAAAGAATAAAAACAGAAATCAGAAATATTTAAGGAAAAGGAGAATTCAGTTCGAAAGGTGGTTTGATTATTAGTATGAATCTAGGAGAAATGAACTATGATGAATTGCAAGAAAATATGTTTATGATCCATAAAGTGGATTTTTAGTTTTTAATTTGACAAATTAACCAGCACAGTGTTTATTGCTGAACTCATGTTATTTGTTATGTATGAACCTTATAAACCTTATTATCGTAATAATTAATTGGAAAGAAGGACACAACTATTTAACTTCTATTGCTCAACCCCATTGCAAGAAATTTATCTTTTCTATAAAGGTAAAGATTACATTAAACACTATTGAGACTATTATATGTTGCTATATATACCTTTCTGGAAAAAGCATCGCAGGGTTTAATTTTGATATCTCCCAAAGTTTCTTTGTGTTCCATCTTGATTCTAAGGCATACATGAGCCACCTTGGTCAGTCTTCTATAATTTCTGTAATTTTGAGCTCCCTTCAAGTATTTCAATTTCTTCGTGAAAATTGAATCCATTGTTGTAGACATTCTTCATAAGTATTTATCAATTATAGAGTGTCATTGATTCTAATGTATAGTGAAAATAATGAATAACAAATCAATTGAATTATCTACTGTAATAAAGTCGTGAATGTGAGAGAGGAATAAATTCATTTTTGCATATTATCATATCATGGAACTTCAATCTTCCTTGACCTGAAAATAAACAGTGATGATGCCTTGGGTTGAAAACTAGAATGTGGAAGATTCTGTGGTAACATGTTAAAGTTGTTTTTATTTCTCTCTCTCATCATGTAGAGCTACCACAAAGTTGAAACCAAAACAGCAAATTAAGTTGTAATTTTTTAAAAATTATGAATAAATAAACATTCCCTCTTTTACCAACGTATTGACTGTATTGATTATGAAAAAGCAGTTTCTTTCTGATTAAAAAAATTGTTGGTATAGTATCCTTTCAAATATAGGAAATTTGATTGTATTATTATTATAGAATCTACCCTTAGCTAATGCGTGGAATATTGTAGGATTCATCACCTTATAGTTTTCTACCTTTAAAACTTTCCTTATTACATTTCCAACACTCCAATCAAAATAGCATTTTTAAGTTTTGAATGGTTTATTTCAAATTCATCAGAGTATAATTGTATTCAGTTTGGCAGATTAATGAGTGAATTAAACACATTAATAACCATACATTTCGAGAGAGATCATATCTGCTGTGTTTAAAAGATTTTTCTGTGCTTTTATACTGTGATTAGTTTTAAGTTTTCAAATCAATTAGACCTTTTATAATAATGACTTACTAACAATGTAAAATTACTGTTTGGCTTCATTTTCATGGATACTTTTACTTTAAAAGTGTGTTTTTAAACATTGCAATATTAGGCCAGGTGTTGTGGAAATCTATCACAGAAACAAAACTACAAATATTACTTTTCCACAAAATTTAAAATTTAAATAAATTTTGTGGAGAAGTACTATTCATAGTTTTAAGGTATTTTACTTGAATTCAATATTTTTACTTTAGGTTAATTTATTGAATTAAGATTGATTTATTGTTCCTGGCCATTGCTATTTACCAGCCAGTCAAAATATTGAACATAACTTTGCTTTTGTCAAAGTGATTAGTTTTCCAAGAATTTCTTACAGGAATGATAGGAAAAAACAAAGCAACCATATAAATAAACACAGGGTTCCCAAGGCATCACATGGCACAGGGAAACTATGTACGAAGTGTGACCAAAAAATATGCAGAAATTTTGGTTTTCTCAAAAAATCTTTATTTATTCATTGATATCAATATTGTCCCCTTCAAAGTATTCCCCCTTAAATATAGTAGATTTGTGCCAGCACTTTTTACATTTCTCTAACCACTTCTGGAACCTAATTTTCAGTTTGGTGTTTAGTTCCTTCAGCAATTCTGTCTTGATCTCCTCAATGTAGCCAAAACATTGTGCTATAAAAGTTTTTTTCAGTTATGGGAATAGGAAGAAATCACAGGGGGCCTTATCCAGTGAATATGGTGGTTGAGGCATCATTATAGTGTTGGTTTTTGCCAAATATTCATGAACAAGCAATGAGGTGTAAGCTGGTGCGTTATTGTGGTGCAATTGCCATGGATTGTTTTGCCTCAGGTCCAATCGTTTTCTTCAGATTGCTTCACGCAAATGGTATAAAACATCCAGGTAGCATTCCTTATTGACCATATGACCTGATGACAAGAACTCTTGATGCCTTCCACCATTGAAATCGAAGAAAACCATGAACTGAACCTTCACATTCAATTCGAATTTGACGTGATTTTTTCAGTCTTGGTTCTTCAGGATGTTTCCATTGGGACCACTGGACCTTAGTTTTGATATCATACATGTACACCCATGTTTTGTCACCAGTTATGACCTGTTTAATATGTTCTGAATCATCATTCACTTCTTTCAGCAACTCTTGAGCAATGTTCATTCAGTGCTGCCACCCATTTCATGCCCAAAACATTCATAAAAATAGCTCAGCATGAGCCAAATGATGTGCCAACTGCATCTGCAATCTCTCTGATACTGATTTGTTAATCGTCCACAATCATTTTCTTCGCCATTTTGAAGTTATCAATGGTCGTTAGTGTGCTGGGATGTCCATGGCACTCGTCATCTTAAGTGTCTTCACAACCCTCTTGAAAATGTTTGTACCACTTTTTTGTACATATGCCAAAAACAACATTTAACATTTCTAATGTGCGCAGCACTTCATTCTATTATAATATTTCTAATACAATAATATTATAATATATCTAATGCAGAATTTAATACAAATTCTCTGTTCCAATTTTGCCGTAAGTCAAAAATCACCGATCACAGTGAAACACGTGTAACGTTTTTGACTGCCAATGATAGACTAAGCTTTCAAAATGGCTGCCCTTAACAATGTATGTTAGCGACATGCGTACCAATACACAGAAAAACATTTTTGACAATTGGAATTATACAGCCTGGGAAATTAAAAAAAATCTGCATATTTTTCAATCATACCTCGTGTAGGGGTGTGTGAGTGCCAATTTGGAATATGCAGTTATATCTATCTCTTCTCATACACAAATTGAAATGAATTATCATTTGAATGAATGTAGTTTTTTTGGCCCAAAATTTTTATTGTTACATTGATAGCATTGCCATGTTTTTATATCAGAATATTTTCTATCTACAAGTTCTCATATGTATCTGATTTTTATTGAGATATCTAATTGCACTTTCTTAATTTGTTTTGTTTATAAAATCTCATTAGTTTACCAAATCATATCCATAGCCAATGATCATTTAATTTAAAACCCTCGTGACTCATGAAGAACCTCTTCATGTTTCATGTACCTTCTTCATGTTCTTTTGGTCATTTTATTTCTGATTGCTTGTTTATTTCTTCTGTTGCTCAATTGTTGAAAATTGGAGAGGATTGATGAAATATCTGAAATGTACTGTACTTACCTAATCCCTTAAAAATAGGGTATACAGAAACAGAAGATGCTAAAATAGGACATTTGGAACATAAGTGACTAAAGTCCATGTCCAATGCAATGGCAATCATTTCCAGGAATAAGAATGTTGAAATTTTAATACTAATGGATAGCCTCAGAGTACTGCTTGGTCATAATAATCACATGTGACATCTGTTGTACATTAAATTTTAAATGTATCATTATACTAAACTCTCGTTGATGAAGTTCTCAACCTTCGCCCTCTTGGCTAGGTTCTCTGATCTAGGCTCATATCAGTTAAATTAAAGTTGTTGAAAAAAGTGCAGTGATATACCAGTACCTCAATATTTAGATTCAAGAATTCTTAAAGTAGAATATATATTGGTGCTGTGGTGTCCCAGAAATACTTACTAGGCACCAGGATGGGTTATCAGTTCCAGGAAAAGTAGGACACCTGTACGTACATACATATGTGTTATATCTTTTGATTGGTTAATGTGCCTTAATACTCCCTATTTAATGTCAGTTCTCTCATTTTTTTTAACCCATCCTGCCCTTTTAGTCACCTAACATCTTTTGTTTTTGTATTCCTCTCTGTCCTTTTCCAACCATTCTTCTTTCTATTATATTCTTAAGTCATTCCTCTCCTTTCAATATTTGGCATACCCATTTCCTTTATCAGCACAATATTACTTCAATGAAAACCCTCTCTTTCCCAACCTTCTCTAGTTCCTCTGTGCTTGTTTTTCTTCCAATTCAGCTCACCTTCTCCATTCTACACCACACCCTCATCTCGATGGCCTCGAAGCATTTGATGTCCTCCTTTCTTAAGGTCCATGTTTGAGACAGTACACTCCACTCAAATAATAATAACTATATTCTCCTGTTTCCTTTACTGAGACTACCCATCAGTTCCCTTCGCTTCATGAAAGCTCCCTTGGCCAATGCTATTCTTTTCCAAACCTCATCAGAGCACCTTCCACCCCAAGAGGGAATGTTAAGCAAGTAAGAGATTTGCATATATAATTGATTGCATAAGACTCGAGCTTTGGTAGTAACTTTGCGTGAAGCACTGTATTGAATGCTTTCCTGAAATCCAGGAATATGGCATCTATCCTATTGGCTGCTTGCATTATATAGTGATAAGTAGTGCTAAATGACTCTCATGATCACCCTTTACAGAAACCATGTTGACTGCTTGTAATTGCAACATTATCACTGAGAAAATGCTTAAAGTAACTGTGTATTATTATTTAGAATGTTACAAAATATGAAGGTGAGTGATATCAGTAGAAAATCGTTCAGTTTAGACTAGCACTCATTTTTTTGGCACATGAGTAATGTGTGCTTTCTTCCACAAGACCAGAACAGTGTGTTCGTCTAAAGATTTTTTGAAGGATGCAAGAAGGAGGAAAGTAAGCTCATTTTCAAGTATAGATATAATGAGGGCAGGGTTTTCTTCTGGCCTGGGAGATTTTTTACTATTGATCTGAATATCTGTTTCTGGTATCTGTCTCATTTAGTTACAACTCACTTATCTAACACGATTTTGATCTAACGCGACAAGGAATGCATTGATATGACCTTCATTTGATATGAAGCATTTTTTAAAATGCTGATTAAGTCACCACATGTATTTCTTGTCAAGCTAAAGAATTCAGTTCAAGAATACCAATACTCCTACAGTTCACTATGACTAACTTGTTTCTTTCTAAGATGAGGACAAGAATTCGAGTCAGAAACACAAGGTGACCTCTTTGTGATGCCTCTCCATTTGTAACCGATTTTCTGGTTGTTTTTTTACTTTTCTCACAATATTTGTCTAAGCTTTGAAGGTTCCTTCAACACCCACCCTTTCCTTCATATATACAATCTGCTTCCTGTTCTCCTCACACCTGATGATGATGTTGTTACATTGAAACCAGTAGTGTCAATTTTAATTTTTGTGGAATAAAGACATAGTTTGTCTTAATCTTGTGTTGGAATGCTGTTCCATGAAGTGAAAGCCAAAGTGATTGATTTTAGACATAATAATTTTGCTACAAGTCTTGATTCACTATTTGTGTCTTTGGGTAGAATTGGTTAAAATTTCTTTCTCTTAAACTATCTTTTTGATGACATCTAATAATGAAACAAGCGCACCTTCATTATAAAAACACTCCGCTGTCCAACTAACCACTTTAGATCTCTAATCTAAATTCAAATCAAGTTCATGTTTCATGGACCCATAAATATTCAGTTGTAAAAATTTTGTGTTTAAGGAGTGAATAAAGAACCTCTCCTGAGTCATGCATGTAGTTCTTGGGTAACTGTACAATCAAAATTTGTGATTCAGGTCTTTCATTTGATTAATTTTGTTTTCATTGTGAAAATGTTACTTGTTTGGTTTACATGTATGAAATATATCAGATTGCAAAAAGAAATCAGTTTTCAGATTTAAAAATACAAATTTTATTAAAATGTTTGAAAATAATGGTTAAATATGAAACCAAAAAATGTATTACTTTACAATTGGTTATTACCATTTCTTTTTTTTTGTAAGATTTACTTATTAAAGCATCGTAATTACAATTTAAGTTTGATGAGTTGAGAAAACCTCTGGTAAAAGACAGTGGATGTTTTCTTTGGATATTCTACTGTGATTCAATTTCAGGATCCAATGACCTCAACAGAGTCTCGATGTCAATTACTCAATTAAAAAATTCAGGAAGACACAAGCTACACAGCCCTCTTAATGCACATCAATTCATACGGCACAGCCTTCCCACCCATAACAGGTGGGTTTTGCTGTATGTCCTTGACATTTCTGGTGTTGACATATAATTAGACACTCCCATTGAAGAGTATGCAGTGAAATTTAAACACAAGTTGTGACAGTTATGGTTTCTGTAATTTATGAAGCCAGAAGTTTAGCAGTGACGTGATAAAAAATAAAAAACTCACTTAGATGCATTCAATTTACTTCTAAGATTTTTATTCTGCACTTAATCTTATTGCTAATGCTTTATTATTCCTATCGGAATGCTTTTCTTTACCATAGAGATCCAGTAATTTCCTTCTGTTTTTTTGTTTACATTTCGACTTTGATAAGTTTTGATTTCTTTATTATTTTACAGAAGGTTCTTTTCAAGAAAGTTTGTTTGTTGACATTTTTAAAATGAAAGTTGATTGATTTCTGAATACCAATCTATTCTGATTAATCCCAGATTGGGAATAGAATAAATCGTCATCAATAGGTTTAAAAATAACTGGTTATAACAATAAAACAACTTTGAACTTAGTTTCAAATCTGCCTTTTTCCATTGTATTACATCCCAACCAACTTATATTCTTTAAAGTTTTTTAAATCCATTAAGTTTTATCATCTTAGATCAAGAACATCTCACACGGTAGAATTAATAAATGCTTGTATACTATTTCTAGAATGTCTGAAGATAGCAATTCAATATTTTTATGTGAATTTCTAGTCTTCGGAGTGTTGCCTTTTAAGTTCTCTAATCCTAGTAAAAAGTGTGCTTAAGACAGGTTCATTATTTTTCTTGTTTACAAATGATATTGTCACACCTGCTCAGAGAGTGAAAGATGTGTTTGACTTCCAGTAGCATCAGTTAAAAAAATTATTCTTTCAAGAAGTAACAATGATATTTAATTATTTGATTATTTTCAATAATATAACAATGGTCATACCTCAATATAGATATAGATTCTGTATCTCTGTTAGTTACTCAGTTCAGTAAAATTCTATGTCTTACTTAGTTTGTTAATTAACTGCTCACCCAATAAAGGCATTAACTAACGGAAAGTAAGGTAGATTCTATACTGACTGGAAAGGCTCTCACTTTTTTCTGGAGATTTTGATGAAACTTTTTGTGGTGATAGTGGTAGTAGAGTAATGAAAAGGTGTCATGGGGTTCGTGTGAATGGGCCTTAGTTTCACTGCAATAATTAATTGAAAATTGGTAATCGGAGCACAGACAACCATGCAATACACCTGGTTGAAATAAGGTAATTCGATCAGATATCAAGTATTAGATGTACTTGTTGTACTAGTGTCCATTAGGAAGTAAAGAATGTAAATATAATAAAAGAAAATGAAAAGAAAACTTAAAAAATATTACCAAACGGGGTACATGGTTAGGCAAGGTGTATTGTGGGGTTGCCTATACTCTGATTACCGATTTTCAATTAATTATTGCAGTGAAACTAAGGCCCATTCACACGAACCCCATGACACCTTTTCATTACTCTACTACCACTATCACCACAAAAAGTTTCATCAAAATCTCCAGAAAAAAGTGAGAGCCTCTCCTTGTGAGATGAGTGAGTTGGCCTAGAGGAGGGATGATAAAAAATTGAGTTGCATATTGCGTAAATTCATGGCAAACTACCTCACTTCTCATCTTGCCTAGTATGCCTCATTTTCCTCTCCTAGCTATTGCCAGCTGATACTAGAGGGGATGAGGTCCCGACTGGCCTTTGGACTGACGACTTTACTTACAGATTGCATACATTCAAAGAGCTTAACATCAAAATTGAGTGACTCTAAGTGGAGTATTATTATATCCTTTCAGCGTAATAAAAAGGACTAAGAAACAGTATTATTTTTAAACTCTTAGAAAGAAAAGAAAAGACTGCACTAAATGCCTGAAGAGGATGCAGGATCCCCATCTGTAGTCTTTTTTTTTAAGTTGCCATTACCCTCTTTTCTCTACAAATCATTCATATTTTTTCACAAATTGGAATTTTACTAGATATAGCAAGTCATATGCTACATTATTCTCTCAATAGTATTTCTCCTGTTAACTTAAAGTTAAACAATTAAAGGAAATTAGTTTATCATCAGAAGAAGTGGAATTATTGTTACATCCTTTATATTTTTCCCCTTCTTTGAAGAAAATTTCAAATATATGTACCACTGAATCCATTACCTATTTCTTTAAATCTGTCAAATAAAACTATTGTTAAAAGTAATTGGTGAAAATAAATGAGAAACAAGGGTGGAAAATCTTGTTTGATTTTTAAGTTTTGTGAGATTGTTGGATGGTAAATAAGTTCTCTTGTTATCTGAAGATGATACCTCATAAGAGAAATGGTTGTGTTGAAATATGTCCTGTAGATTACTGTTAAGATTTTAATCTTTCATGCTTTCCGCCAAGTCACGCCTTCTCAAGCATTTCAGCATAAGTTGCTCTTTTGTTGCATGAATGCGTCTGAAGTTTGTTTTTTTTTAAATCATGATAAATCAAAAATTTCCTGTTTAGAAAAATAGCCTGAATGGAGTTATAGAGGAGATTTTTTGAACTTGAATTTTAATAGTTATGCTAGTTTCTTGTCAGTTTTGAGTATTCAATGTATAAAACATAACCCAAGTTTAAATTTGGATTGTGCTTTTTTCTATTGATAAAAATTTGCATTGTTTCTATTTTATTAGAATTTTAATTATTAAGGGATCAAACATAAATGAAGTTAATTAAGCATATAATGAACTGGATACCTCTTCATTTCAAATGATTAATAATTAACTTTTTGCTTATTCATTATTGCTATTTCTTTTGCATTCAATTGTATAGGCTGGCCAATATTACTTGTGTCATCAAGGGTTTTGAGATAAACTGTAATTTTTATCGTTGGTATTGTTCGAGATTTCCTGTGTCAACTTCCAGAGTCCCTGTATCCTTTTGTGGAAGGAATTCAGCTTACAAAATGGTTTTTACGTGCTACACACTACATTAGGGAACCAATTTTTGTTTCAGTTCGGAAATGGAATCCTGCCCAAATGTTAACTTCTCAGGGAACTGTTTCAAACCGAGGGTATCCAGCCAACAATTCCCCAGACCAGAATTATTAACTCAGGTAAAACACCTGTAGTGGTGATTTTTCTTGGAGTGGAAAAGAGGTTATAAGAAAACTATTTTGTAGAATTTTTCCTATAAAACTTTAACTCTTTAAGGAGTTGCTCAAAAATTAAAGAAAATACAATGGTTTGTAATTCTAAATATTTATCGTTTATTTTTTCTTATTTAATATCAATTTTTCCATCTCAAAGTAAGTAAATGTTATTATTCCAAGTGATAGTTCATCAAAGTTGTTTATGCAATTATTTTAAGTATGATTTGTATTGTTTTTTTTTGTTTGTAAAAACTTTTATCAATTTCTTGTTATCTTTAGAAATGTTTCATGTACTAGAGAAATGCGTTCATTAAAAAGATATACTCAGAAGTAGTTTTGATTTTCAGTCACATTCAGTTATTAAAAATTCTGTTGACCAACACTGGGATACGTAATTTTCTGGGATTAGAATTTTATTCCATTAGAGTAGCCAAAACACTGTGCTGATAAATTCCACAGAGAAATTGTGTGTTAAATCACTGCATAATTGGGTTTTAATGCAATAAAAACAGCCTTACTAGTTATGTTTCTCAGAAGATTGTATACAAATATAATGATTCATTAAGCTCCACTTCCTGAATATTGATCTTAGTATTGGGGTATAAAGTTGGGTTACGATTCCCAATTATCTTTAATTGTGTATAAGCAGTAGTCAACAGACAATTTAAAAACAATCTAGAATAGTCTTTTTGACTTGGAGTTTGTTTCTTAAACCTTGTACTGCAGCAGAGTTCTCATAGAATTGCATTCAGGTTCCAGGCCTTGTAATGGAAATCTTTACCCATGTATGAAGCACTTTTGAGACACCACTAGTGTCTGGTATAGTCTTTTACTCTTTTGAGCTCATCTTAGTGAGGCTGCTGACCCTTCCCTCGGAAATCGCATGGGGGCAACTCTTGGATAAGCTAAATCTTAATCCCTTTCACAGCATGGGACAGAAAATGAATATGCTCTTAAAGTCATTTTGCTAAAAAAATTATCCACTGCACTCAAAGTCAATATTACCTTGG
The DNA here is from genome assembly GCA_000376725.2 of Ladona fulva. Classification (NCBI taxonomy): domain Eukaryota; kingdom Metazoa; phylum Arthropoda; class Insecta; order Odonata; family Libellulidae; genus Ladona; species Ladona fulva. Next base: position 406,787 of record KZ308605.1, read on the forward strand.
AAATAAACATATTGTATTTTGCTGATAATTCACAACTTTTAAACAAAACTACTGTTGAAATTAATATTTATGCTGACGCATGCAAAGTTGTTAAAGCAAATCCCAGATATTTCTTTACCATTACAGTAATATATTAAATATGTTAATATTAATCGTTTTGATTTAAGAATTTTACATTATCAGTGAAACACAACATATTCATTTCCAGGGTAATACGGACAATAACTGCATCAAATATATTTTAGCAGAATAACTGCAATAACCTTTTACTTTCCGTGGCCCCATGCAGAGGAAGGGGCTGCAAATTAGCCCAAGGAAGGAGTTTCCCACATACAGTCTCCAAGGGAAGGTTCTAGAGTCCCTCTGAGATAACCTCAAAATGATGAAATACAATACCTTGAAGCTCTGCTCCTGCCTTTACCCACCACTTATACTTGCGTTATCTATACAGGACATTTATTCGTTCGCTTAAGATAGTCTCCACCGTCTACAGACGACAGCAGGGGCGAAAGGTTTAAATCATTGTATCATGAACCCCCTGCCATATAATTTGGCTGTTAGGGTATCTAAGTAGACCATGACAATATAGTTAAATATGGAATAATTCAGTTTCAATCATTCAATTCTTACCAATTCAATCCTGCTTGACATTATAAATAGTTCTATTCAGAAAGTAATTTTGTTCATTACTCATGTAAAGCTTCTTTGTTTGAACTGATTCCACTAAATGTGTTCTCATTGATTTCATCATTTAAAATGTGTCCTAGATGGATGCAGGCATTCCATCAAGAGGCTTATCTCATTCATTGTAAACGATGACAATATTGTGTGTCATTTAGGCATTGTTAAGGCATTCAATGCAAAGAAATAATTAATATTCATAATTGTGTATTTAAAATATCTATTAATGTTGATTTTGAACTTTCACTAACATCAGATAAAGTACTTAATTCAGTTTGGAAACCATATTTCAAATCAAATTAGATGGAATTGATATATTTATTTTCATTTTTTGAATACCTTACTAAGCTGAAATCAAAAGCTTAATTGAGAAAAAATGCATCAGGTTGATTATTTGAAAATTTGAATGGCACTAATATCCGTGATGTCATTACCCTCTACTACTGTGTAATTACAGAGTACAAATAGTCAACTAGGCCAATTTGGTAACATTGTCAAACATTCCAACCTGTTGGCATCCTCACTACCTCAATACCAAGGCATGAAACCATATCCAATGAGGCCTGACTCTTCCTCCCCACCAGGTGATATTAAGTTGAACTCTCTATCCATTGAGCATGTTACCTAATTAGTTGTCTTGTTTTTAGTTTGAGGTATGAATGATACTAACCATTTAATTCTTAACAGTCCAAATATTATAATGCATGTTTGCATGCAATGAATTTAATTTTAATACAGCCATGGTTCTCAAATTATTTTTAAATGTTATATTTTTTTCTTACAGGTGGTGCCCCACATTCCACAAAATATTAAGTGAAGGTGATATTTTATAGTGCCATTCAAATTGTTGAAACATGATATTGATTTTTGAACTTGTAAATAATTGTTTAGCAATGAAATTTGAGAATGTGTTGTAGTTCATTTTGTAGTATGATTGAGGTTCTGTTGTTCAAATCATGAGTTTTTTATAAAGAGAAATTTACATGCACTTTTCTTAAGTGAGTTAGCAGATTACTTTAATTTCATGTATTAATTTGATCGATGTCATTTTTATAAGAAAATTCTTCATAAATTCAAAACTTTAATCTCTCTGCAACTTTTGAATTGGTATTTTATGATTTTATGAAGTTTTGTATATTTCTGTGGTATTTTCCAGTGATAGCTTTAATCATTTGTTAGTATCAATACCTTTGTATTCTAATACTTAACTATTCGTTTTGTTTAAGCCAATATTTTTCTTTAAGGATCTGTAATTTAAGAAATGTTAATCAAGACTTGTGTATAGTGAAATTTATATATTGTAATTTAAGAATTTTATTGTATTTTAACAAATACCTTAAAATTAATTTGTGTATTTGAAAATGTTTGTATCAAGAGCACAAATAACATTTGTACAAAATTATAAAAAATGAATTTTCAGATGTACATTATGTGTGATTCAAATTCAAATTGAATACACTTTACATATATTTACATTGTTTCATTTGTTAGATGATTTAATATTTTTATAGTAATTATTTTTTATATATTATTTTATTAGAAAAGAATTGTTTCTATATTTTAATTAATGATTGAAGTTGAATGCCATTTAGAGAAATTGCATCCATTGTTATGTGATATATATTACAAAATGAATTTTGCATTGCTGACTTAAAGTGTAAGAAATAGAAGAATCAAAAACTTATTAACCTCCAGTCATATGAATGATGTGACAAGCCTGATAAAAGTTTACAAAATTAGCTGCAAATTCTTGCCTCTTTTGTTGAAAATAGTGACTTTATTAATTGTCTAAGCTGGATTTCTTTATTAAACTTCAATCTGGAAATAGTCATACTTAAAATTTTAAAATTGTGCCATAGTCTAAAAACTTTGTTTTGATGCCATGTTTTTAGAGATATTAATAAAAATCCAGTAATAAAATTGGTTCCATATCATTAGAAAATAAATAGTGTAAGATATTATTGTAATCGGATAATGGAAAAACGCCGCATTTCACTTTAAGTTTATAAATGTCATTTTTGGTAAATATTTGCCGCTATCAAAGATTTACCGTCATTTTTGGCCGTTTTTCGGTTATCAGTAGAGATTACGGAGCGTTTCTATCTTTTAATTCTTTAGATACTTTCACCAATTCATAGGCATTTACTGAGGTTTTCCTATAATATTGACGAAATCTGCCCTGCAGTTTCCGAGAATCGGCTCAGATAGTGAACGCGTGCGAGCCCCGGCTCGCCCTCGGTGTCTCGGCTAACTAACCTCGTAACCTTCCTAGTGTATTAATATATATTTATTAAAATGAATATGGTAGAAACTTGGTAATGGAGGACCATTGCTACTGTGTTCATTTTGAAACTTAAATTGTTCTGCCTGTGAAATTTGTACTGGTGAAAATATTGATTACAACAGAGAAATAACTTTATGGAATTAAATTTACAGTAATGAAGCTTAATGTATGCATGAGATCTGTAGAGGAATTACTATAAGAAACGGCAAGCGTAACCCTCTACGCCGAATAGCGTTACGCCTGTTACCCCTGTTACCATTATGTTTTGACGCTAAAATTTTTCATACTATCAAGCGTAATTTTTCATACGTAAATAAGTCAACATGGTCATCGTGATCTCCAGTGAACGGCAAACTTTCACGTGGAATGTTTTATGTTACGAGTAACTTGACTGATACTGTTAGCGGATCATTATCTTAACTAACATATTCCTCGTAGATTAATTTCGTGTTCTCAAGTATTGATTGTCAAACAATAACGATTCTTGCATGACAAACTTACACTTGGTACCAGGAATCAGTATTTTCATCTTCACGATTTTTGTCAGTATGTTTTCATTATGTCAACAAATTAAGCAGCTGTGATGGAAATAAGCAATCCATACTAAGCTTGCTTCGAAAAAGCAAGTCTGTCGTCTTTATCTTTGAAAGCTATAGTTCCATCTTTTAATAGTTTTGCTGCAGTAGCAGCTGATCAAACCTCTTGAGTAAGATATGGGCAGAATTACTCTTGAAGTTTTGGAAAAATTGTTTTTATCTGGATATCCCTTGAATAAATGGTGCTGGCCGGTACGTTACAACAATATCTTTATACTTAATAATTTTCATTTTTTCAGTAAATCATCCATTTGTTTAATTCAGGATATCTTCGAGTTTTTGCTTGATGGCGGAGCTCAGAAGCAACATTTCGTACTAACAAGAACCATAAATCACCGTTTGACGCGAAAGTATCCATTGAAATTATCATATCAACTTGCCTTTTTGAAGAAAATTATAAACAAGGTAATAGATTTTTTAAACTAAAGCAAAGGATAAGGAAGGCGTTTTAGCTTTAACTAAATTCTATGATCTTTCCTTGATTATTTGAAGTTAAACTCCTATCTTTTAAATGATTTTCAACAGTTATCCATCAGTTCTGTGGTATCCGTGTTATAACAGTCATATATTTAGGTATTATATTGTATGTATCATAATTATTATTTAAACGAAATTCTGCTTACAGGTGTATAGCTATTTATAGGATATTAATTCTATTTATAGAATAAGAACGACTTTTTATTTAGCTTAATGTTAAAATGCGTTAGTATGTTTTTAGACTCACTGGAACTATGTATTAATTTGACTCATCCCCAAAATAGCTTGAGGAAAACCAAGTGGAGGTAATCGATCAATTTTATGAAGCATATACTAAACTCTTGTGCCAGGCTGAAACAGAGAGGGATTACAGACATTTCCCATTAAATTGTGCATTTGTGTCAATCAAAGAAAGCTCAAAGCTAGTCTCTGAGGGAACTACAGGTCTTCATGTGTGGCAGGTAAAATTTTTAATTTTCATCACTAGGGATATTTTATTCTTAAAGATTTCCTTTGGATACCAAAGACATGTTTACTCTTACAAAATATACAGACGGAATTTAAACACAGGTCTAATATCACAGGTCACAGTCTCAATCTCGCCCTGAAATAAAGTCGATTTATTGTTATTATTATAATATACCTGAAAGTATTAATTTAGTTGAAAATAGATTATAATCTGTCATAAATGTCTTTGTATTTGCAGGCATCCATGGCATTAGCAGAATGGTGTTTGAAGAATAAAGATACTTATCTGAAAGGCAGAAATATCCTAGAACTGGGCTCTGGAATTGGGTTAACTGGTTTAGCATGTATTTTAGGTACCAAAGATATTTTGAAAGAAGTTTCTCAAGAATGCATGACACAGAAAAAGAAAACAGGGTTGTGCTGCCTAAACCATGAGCCATCTTTATTTTCTCCCAAATGTTTTACTTTTTCTGATTGCCACCCATCTGTCTTAAAACTTCTCTGTCAGAATGTGAAACATAATTTAGTTGGTGATGATAATGGGTCCAATCATAGGTAAGCTCTTCCATACCTATTACTTTTTACTAATAAGGCAAGGAATGTTATAATATTATATAATATACATTATGTATATTTAAGAGTTAATAAATCAAAAGAATGTAGATGATTGTTAACCCATTAACGCCGGCAAAGTAATGGCTGGAAGAAAATTGTTATTATTCATTCTATGGTAAGAAAAATGCATAATAAAACCTCATCATCTTCTTCTTTCTCTAATCCCCTTATACTGTTAGCCATCAGGGTCGCTCAGCCACTTTCTAAATTCTGTCCTTTTCTGAGCGAGTTGCTTCACTTCTTCATGCTCTTTCCATGCCGGGCTGCCAATCTCTCCACGTATTCTACCCATTCCAGCCTTGGTCATTCTCTTCCTCGCCTTCCTTCTGGTCTTGCCTCCATCACCTCTCTTGGCTTCCTTTCCTCCTTCATCCTAAAGTTTTTCTTTCCATCAGTTCTGTGATTGAGTCTTGCTGGAGTTGGACTCTTATTGTAGTATTTCTCACTCGGTCTCTTCTAGTGCATCCTGTTGCATGTCTGAGGTATCACATCTCACAGCCTTGGAATCTATTCTTATGTATATCTAGTAAGATTAGGCTCTCCGTTCCATATAGCAATACTGGCTGGAAAATGGTTTTGTATTTCGTCACCTTTTTTTTCTCTGATATTTCTCTCTTGCCCACAATTGATCTGCTAAGCTGATAATATACCTGGTTTGCTTTATGGACTCTGTGACTCACTTCAGAATCTGGTCTTCCTTCGCTATTAATTTGTATTACCTGGTATTTGAGCTTGTAAACCTATTCTTGCTGTTCCCATGTTATGTTCAGCCTTTCTTGCACCTCATTTCTTGACACTGCCATAACTTTGCTTTTCCCTAAATTCATTCTCATTCCATGGTCTCTGATTGAATTTGCCCATTCTTCCACTGCTGTTTGCAATTCTCTCTTGCTCTTAGCAATCAATACAATGTCATCTGCATATACAAGTGACTAAACATAGACTAGCCTTAACCTATAATTTCCTACCTTGCACCTTGCTGTTTTTCTTTCCCATTGTTTATGTATATGGTCCATCAGAATGATGAATAATAGAGGGCTAAGGCTGTCTCCTTGTTTGACACCTTTCCTCATGTCGAACTCTGTTGACGTTTTCCCTGCTATTCTTACCACTCCTTTCACATTTACATACAGACTTATTTCAGTTAGGTCTACTGATACCCCTGTTTTTGCAGTGCTCCCATGGGCTGCTTCTTGGAACAGTGTCAAAAGCTGCCTGTAAATCTAAGAAAGCTAGGCAGACTGATCCATTTCTGTTAATAAATATGTCCATGACTTGACGTACTGTAAAAATGTGATTCTGGGTTTGCCGGTTTTTCGTAAAGGCACGTTGTTCTTCCTCAACCTCATTTCTGAGTCTTATTTCAAGAATTCGGGTGTACACCTTCAAAGCAACGGAGAACAAACAGATGGGCCTATAGTTGTTGCACTGAGTAGTGTTTCCCTTCCTGTAAATTGGTGCTAAAATATTCAGCTTCCAGTCTGTGGGGATCTTTTTCACTTTCCATGCTCTTGCATATCTCCCACTTCCAATCGATCACTACATTTCCTCCAAACTTGATCATTTCAGGTGGCAGGCCATCAGCACCTGCAGCTTTACCAAGGTTAATCCTTTTTATTGCATCTTCTTCTTTGACACGTGTTATTTCTTCTCTATTACTTTCTTCTATTTGTGGGTTTGGTTCGACATCCATTATTTCTAATCATATTTTTAATGGTATTGAATTTATTGGTAGAGACATTAACATTAGGGTCGAAATCAGAATAAATGGGATGCTTCTTCTACCAATTGGTTTTCACAAAGTCAAAGTAGTCACCTGACGAATCACCTGACGAATCACCTGTGCTTTTGTCCTTAGATAAATTATTTTTATTCTCCTCTTCTTCCGTAACACTTTCCAGATTTAACACTTCAACAGTTTTAGGAATATATTGTGAACATTTATTGGAATAATATCTCCTCATCTACTTCCTCACAGTCAGTCAGTTTATCAAAATTTGGTGGAATTGTATTTATTTGAAACTCCCTGGAATTTTCAATATTATTAGATTATTCGACCATTAATAAGTAATTAGTAAGAGTGGTCTCATTCAATCCATAGAAGTTTTTTTCTAGTGAAACATTCCACTCCATGGTGCATTCACCAGATGTTGTACCTAAACACAGATTAATAAAAATAGCCTACATACAAGGGTAAGGTGAACATTTCTCGGCCTGACACAGAGATGGTGTTCCAATCAGCAAAAATTTATGATCCCTGCCTGGGCACACATGTCATTAGTTCGTAAGACAAGTTTCAACTTGTTCTCTCAAGTAGTTTGTTTACACGTATTGTTGCAGTAGACGTCTTTCGTTTGTGTGAAAATATCCATCTACGGCCCTCTCAACTTCTTCATTGGAAGCAATGCGCTTCCCAGAAAAAAATTTCTTCAAGTTTGGGAACAGATGGAAATCTGAAAGTGCTAAATCAGGAAAATAGGGGGGATGGCCGAGCAAATCGTACCACAAATCCCGTAATTTTCCCATCGCCAGTGCACCTTTGTGAGCAGATGCATTGTCCTGGTGAATGATGATATTTTCTTCTTCAAGCCAGGCCTCTTCTTGCGAATTTTGGCATTCAGCTGGTCAAGAAGGTTGAAGTAATATTTGCCTGTAATTGTTCTGCCTTTTTCAAGGTAATCAATTAACAGGATCCCTTTCGCATCCCAAAACACACTGGCCCTGACTTGTACGGCAGATGCGATTGACTTCACTTTCTTTGGCGCTGAACCACCAGCTTCCACCCACTGCTTCGACTGCTGTTTTGTGTCTGGCGTGTAGTGGTGGACTCATGTCTCATCCATGGTGACAAATCGCTGCACAAAATCTGTCAGTGCCCTCTTGAATCGGTCCAAACATTGCTGCGAAAATCACTTGTGCATTTGCTTTTGATCAGCATTCAGCAAATGCAGCTCCCACCTTGTGCAGAACTTTCGCATCCTCAATTCTTTGTGCAAGATGTTTCGCACCCTTTCTTCCAATATCCCCACAGCCTCAGCTATCTCACTCACCTATCGTCCAACATGATATCGTGCACCTTTTCGATGGTCTCCGGTGTGATTGTGGTTTTTGGCCGTCCTTCACGTGGGTCATCTTCAAGGAATGTGTGACCACGTTTAAATTCAGCAGCCCACTTTTTAACAGTTGACATTGAAGAAGCAGAGTCCCCGTACACTTTTGTCAACTTCAGATGAATTTCTTTAGGGGTTAATTCATCCAAAACGAAGTATTTTATGACCGCACGATATTCAAGTTTATCCATTTTAACGAAAAACACGAAAGATGTCTACTGCAACAATACGTGTAAACAAACTACTTGAGAGAACGAGTTGAAACTTGTCTTACGAACTAATAACATGTGCGCCCAGGCAGGGATCATAAATTTTCGCTGATTGGAATGCCATCTCTGTGTCAGGCCGAGAAATTTTTACCTTACCCTCGTATGTGCCTAATGTCCTTATATGGGGATGGCTTGATCTACCTTGTAAGAAAAACACTCTAAATTATAATTATAAAATGATCTACTTATGGTAAAATGATATTTTTCCAAGTGTGTAGGACAGATATAATATAACAAAATGTCCACACATTTTAAGGACAAACACCTTTCATATAACTGGTAGGAGAAATTCTTTGTCCACATTCAGCAGCACCCAATCGTGAGCTAAAAGGTTTTATGGGTCAAAGTGTGAGCTTAGAAAGTCTGTAACATGCAATTGGTTCACAATAAAATTACAATGGAATGAATTTAAAACCCATTTTGTCAAAATAACAGTTAAGGAAAACATCCTTAAATGAGGACGGCCGGCATTAATGGGTTAATGAGTGCAATAATTGGAGGCCAAGCAAACTTTTGAGTTGAAAGGGGTGTGACTTATACAAGTAATTTAATAATTATCATAATAGTATTCATTAGTGTTGTCTAAAATATCTGTAGCTTCATCACTTAAATTTTCACTTAGGTACATTTGAGTACAGTTTGTCTGTGAAAATCATGGAATAATAAATCTTCCATTTTTGGAAAGTTTTGATCTTATGTTTAAAAGAAGACAAAGGCATCAAACTTTTACAATATTTATGAAACTTATTTCAAACCTGTAAACCCAATAAACTTGGTCTAAAGAAGGAAATCTATGCTAAGGAATATGAGGATTGGAACTAGAGTTGGTGAAATGCGTGTGTAAGTAGTGGTGGGAAGAGAGATTACTGTAAATGAAGGCAACAACAGGATAAACAAACAAATGGTAGATTTTTCTGTGATGGGATGTAAGGGGGCTCATGGATGACTACCAGCAATCATATTAATTCATTTTTCTTTGTATTGTGAAGAATTTCTGACTGTTGCTGGAGTTACTCCAGAAGCCATACATTATGCAAAACTGAACAGAACAATAGTAGAGATTATTAAAACTTCAGAATTCGACTAGTCTCAAAGAAATCTCAATAAACAACAATAAGAATTTACTTATGAAAGCAGGCAGGTAAATGACAACCATGATGGCAGAATCCAGAAACTCTAAGGCACTTAGCTTCTATGACAAGAATTGATTCTTTATTGATAAATGAAGGATCAAGTTTGTTGTTCACTCATAAGGGAAAACTGGAATATCTGTGTTTTCTTAGAGTTGAATTAAATGAAGTTTTCTATAAACTGAAAGCACACAATATGAAATATTTATGGCTGGCAGTTGTAAGATTAAGTTTGCTGAGACAATAATATTTGAGTCATCAGCAAATAGTACTGACAAAATACTAGGAATACCACTGAATGCCAAGTAAATCATGTGTAAAATATATTATAATGGGCCTAGCACATTCTTTGCCTATTTTGATGGTTTAAGGATCAGACTTTTATCTTGTAGCTTTATTAAATAAGTAACAATTTGAGTTATATCTGGGAAAAAGGATTGTAGCTAGTTGATAGAAGGGCTTCTAAAACCAAGATGTAAGGCTTTCAAAAGATGATCAAAGACTAAGTGAAGTGAGTGAGTGAAGACTTTCTAGTTTGGTCCAGGGGAAGTTGAAGTTGACTGTATCGTAAATAGCAGAGGCTGCCAAATTTTTTATGTATTCATATTAACTATTGGAGAAGGGATTGTTTAACTCCAAGGTAGAAATGTAATCAATAAAAGGGTTGTTCAGTAAGTCCTTAGGAAAAGATAGAAAAAAAATTATTTTATGTAGATTTTAAAAGTTTTTCAACATAATCTCCATTTAACTCTGTATACTTTTCCAAGCGTTTCTCAGACTTTTTTAAGCCGCCCAAGAAGTAGAATTTTGGAAGGTCCTCAAATTAGGCAGGTGATGGTATTTGGTTTGGGTGATGTCCACATCTCATTTTTTCAAGTTTGGAAAAAGAGCAGTCATCGGGACCAAGTCTGGTGAATATAGTAGATGATGTAATAATTCCAACTTTAATTCCATAATTTTGGCCATCAAAACCGTGTAGGTATGTACCAATGCATTGTCTTAATGGAAGAGGATCTTTTTCTTTCTCAAATGAGGATGTCTTTTCATGATTTCTTCTCTTAACTAGTGCAATAATGCTGCATAATACTCTCCAGTTATCATTAGACCTTTTTCCAATTACTGCTGTAGATGATTCTGCTTGTATCCCAAAAATCCCAACTTGCCGGCCAATTTCACCATCTTCACCTTTGAATTGAAAAACCCAATGTTTTGACTATTCCTTTGTCTCTGGAGTGTAGTAGTGTATCCATGTTTCGTCCACATTTATGCATTGATGCAGAAACTTGTCATGATTGTGACTGAAAAGCACCAAAATAGCCTCAGGGTTGACAACATGATTGCTTTTATTCTCTTCTGTGAGCAAATGCAGCACCCATCTTGCCAAGATTTTTTTTCACAATTTTTCAAGCAAAATTGAAAACACTACCATGCGATATGCCTGTGGCTTCTACTATTTTGTGCACTTTGATTCGTCAATCACTCAAAACCATGTCGTAAGCCTTTCAAATATAAGTGTTTAATCACTTCTCAAAACTCACTTTTTCCATTTTTCTAAATAAACAAAAGTAATTGACAGTAAATATGAAACCATGTAATGGATATAACTGAGACTTTAACAGCTATCTAGTGAGTAATGATGCTTACTGAAAGCAAATCATTCATGATACTATAAGCGCCATCTCCTGGATGAAGGACTTATTGAACAACCCTCATAGCATTCATGATGTGGAATTCCATTTGAAAGAAAGTATTGGAAATCATAAATCATATAAATCTCTTTTAGAAATTGACTCTTTGGTATTAGTTGTGAAAATTAGACCTGTTGCCCTTACTTTTATGCAGGGGTATAACTTTTAAATGAGGAGAGGAAGGTGCTTGTGGGTGATTTGCTGGTTGGATGGTTTGTTATGGCTCTTTGATGAATTCTCATGGAGTTTTTATAATGTAATGTCATCACTACCAAACATTTGTTGTATAAGCAGGAATCAATAGATTTAAGTTCATGAAAATCACAATAATAAAGGATAATGCAAGATTTAAACTTGAGAAAAATGATAATTATATTGGGAGAAGTATGGTTGGAGGGAATAGACAAAGAAGAGAAACTATTTTTGAAGAAAATCAAGTCAAGAAAAGAATTATAAGTTTAGCAAGAATCTAAGTTGGGCAGATTTCAGAGTGAGAATTAATTTCCTTAGAATTACTTACAATCTTTGCAGTATCTTTGGTTTAAATATTTTGGAGTGATCTATCTTTACTTTTATGTATTTACTTTTATATGACAAAGCTTATTATGATAAATATCATTGCGATGCTAAGACTCATGAGGGGTATAGAATACTCAAAAAGCAATACAAGAGGCTAATAAATAATGCTTAGAGATCATACAATGACTCAAGACTGACAATCAAATCATTGCCCCCATGTGGTTTGGAAAATTGTCAAAGAATCTACAGGCCCTATTAGTCACAGGTCCCTCCAATCTTCCTTAAATGTTGAAGGCAACCTAATTCAGGAACCAACTGAGATTGCTAATGCATTAAATTGTAGTTTTCTCTCATATCCTGGCCAAGTTTCCACTGGTAAGTGCCAGGAACGTAGTTTCCACCCAAAACATGGTGGCTATAATTCAATATTTCTTAAACCATGTGACATTTATGAATTACAAAAAGTGATTGCTTGAGTGAGTGGAAAGTTCTCATCTGGGCCAGATGAGGTACCTGGTAAGATACTTAAATCTTGTTAATTTTACATCTAGTTAATACATCCTTGAATAAGGGAATATTTCCCGATGCCCTAAAAATTTCAAAAGTAATTCCTGTTTTAAAAAATGAAGTAGTTGGTAAAATTAACTGTAGGGTTCCCCAAGGCTCTATACTCAGACCAATTCTCTTCCTAATCTTTATCAATGACATGTCCAATATTCTTGATAACAGAAGTAAATGTATGTTAATGTATGCCGATGACATTAACATCCTACTCTCTAGGCCTAATGTCTCCAATCTAAAACCTATTGGAGAAGTAGTAATTTCCAATGTCTCAGAATGGTGCCTGCAAAACAGACTGGTATTAAATCAGGATAAAGCTAAGATTGCTGTCTTTGGAACCAAGGATAAAAATTTTGATAACTTCTCCCTTAGCTTCTATGACTACAAATTCCTAGGAGTACATGTGGACGTGGTGCAATCACATCGACTACCTACTAAAAAAAACTCAATTCGATTTTCTATTTATTCTGTGTTTTAAAGGACACTGTCCTACTTAATATGTATTATGGCTACTTTTACTCCTGGGTTACATATGGAATTATACTTTGGGGCTCTTCAACAAGAGTAAATGAAATTTTTAGAATACAAAAGAAGATAATAGGAATAATTGCTAATGGCCCCCAGCAGACAAACCTGCAAACCCAATTTCCAAAATTTAAAATTTTAACTGTGCCATCCATATTTATTTTTTATCTTTTATTATTTGTAAAGAGGAACATTAAGGACTTACTCCTAAATGAGTCTTTTCATCATTATGATATGAATAGAGAGACAGACTTGCATATACCAAGACAATCACAAAAGTACATTCAAGAGCCCCAAAGGTTATGGGCATTATTATCTACAGCAATCTACCTCCCAAAATTAAAGAAATTGATAAATTCAAGAATTTTAAGCATAATGTTTTTAATTATTTAATTTGTAAATGTTTTTCCTCTGTGCAGGAATGTCTAGAGGATGGGCTTATAGAGTGATTCAATGCTTTGTGATGTACACTGACTTATCCTATACATAATTGTAACTATGTCTTTGGATCAATAAAGTTTATTATTATTATTATAAATTAGTTTTGCTTTATTAAGCATTAATTCTTTTTTATAATGTTTGTGCTTGGCCCTCTCAGTGAAGTCATTAGAGGTGCCAACTGGTAAGATCCTAAAAAATAACTGGGAGGGGTTTAATTTCATTATTCAGCCAATTACTTTCTCTGGAATTAACCTTATGGAATAAACTCGTAACAAATTCATAAGAGAGCCAATCTAAGTTGGTTTGGATATTGTTTCATCACTTAAAATGTAATAGATGGATAAAAATACTCAACTTCAGTGCATAGATAAAGAGCATTTAGAAACAAGTCTTAGAGATGGCTTAGCCATTTTAAATGTTGCAACTTGGCTTGTAAATTGCCAATAATAATGTCTTGCTTAGGGTTTTTATAGGAAAATTATGGAATTAGGTGTGTCATAATTATGTAGAGGAATTATAAACCACTAATGGAAGGCCATTGTAATTAGTAATTTAAAGCTTTTACTTGAGAGATAATTGTAAGCTGTTTCAGCATTATACTCATGAAAGTAATCATTTCATAAATCAATAAATTTTTTAAAGGATCTTGGAATTGGAAGATGGAAAGACGAAAAGAATTATTTTTAATACTGATCATTATGGGACAGAAGTGAGAATAATCAAACTTCCATGGGAAGATGTGAATGAAGGGTGTGAAGAGGCAGTCACTGCAATAGGGGATGTTGATTTTATTCTAGCAGCAGGTTAGTTTTTAAACTTTAAGCAATACTGTCAATATAGCCTAAAAATTTAATCTTGACTTTAGTAAAAATGAAAAAAATTCCTTTGAGTTACCTCAGTTAAACTTCACTTAAATATCTTATGTATCATATTCTTTTAATTAATCATTTTTTTTATTCTCCTATAGATGTAGTTTATGATGAGTTGTTGTTTACATCATTGGTCGGTTCATTGAGACGACTTCTTTCTAAGACCAATACCAAAGGAGAATTTCCTTCTGCCATTATAGCTTGCACAATGAGAAATAAGGAGACAATAGAGGCATTTTTGGATCAATTATGTAAGTATGTTTAGACCAATCGTGTAAGTGTTTAATTTATATGAACATAAAATACTTTTCTATCAAGTTGTGAGAGTTCATGAGGATGATATATCTGTTATTTAGGTGATACCTCACATTGAAAGGGTACAAATAACTCAGGATTTAAAATTACATGGTCTTGCATTATGTATTACATGTAAAAATGAGAAATGAAGTAATATTAATTTAAAATATGAACCCAAAAGATATGACAACATTGATATCTATAAAATGCATAAATTCGATCACAATTCAAAATTTCAAGCTTTTTGATAGTTGTTGTTATTGGCAAATTTAAATTTTGAACTAAAATTTCAGCCACAAATGTTTGACAGGGAAATGAAAATTTTACCCTGATGTTATGTACAGGATAGGTTGTCAACTCTTTGTGTTAGCAGAGTAGGACATGTACAGAATTCCAGTTGGACATATTAGAGTTTGGTAGGGCATTTAGAAGATTATATTCAAGCAACTGTATGTTTTTTTTGGAATGATTGCAAAAATTAAAATTAAACCAAAAATAAACTAGACAAAGGACTTCAAACAAAGACAGTACTTATTAATTAGAAAATTTAAGTTGATTTTTGACCAAAAGGATCATAATATTTTACACCGTTTTATAATGACAATGCTACAATTACAGTAAGAATTATTTCAAAGGAAAGTAAAGTTTTAACTAGCCAATGAAGTAACTTCACAGAAGATGATAAGAGAGAGAAATGTGTACAATTTAAAAAAGTGCAGTTACTATAATTAATCATTTTTGCTAGGAATTCCACTTCACAATCAGTCAGTTGTGTGCAGAAGGAAAGGGGGGCAATGGAGCTTCCATACATTTGGGATTGGGCTACCAATCGGAGTGGGGATAAGATGAAGTTTGAAATTGCAGTTTTAATTAATCAATTTTTGGAGGCTCACCCTGCTACAGTAAGGCTCTTTGTGGATGACTCTCTTATATACAGGGAAACTCATATTGTAGAAGATGAATACATTTTACAGGACAACCTAGGTGTTATATCAAAATGGTATGAGGATTGGCAGATTTGAACTTAGAAATGTTATGAGCATGACCTGCCCTTCAAACTGAAAGTTGTGCCCCTACCATATTAATGACATTATAATTAATAAATCAATAACAATTCTTAGATGGCCTTTTCAGTAGTAATTTTTCACGTAAAATGCAGATTCAAGATGTAGTGGGGTCAGCAGATGAGACTCAAAGGCTCTTGTGTCTGTTACTTGAGTACTGTTTCTTAGTATGGAATTAGCACAAGAAGGGTTTGCTGTTGGGGCTAAAGCATGTGTAATGTGGGTTGTGTACAGGTTTGATAGTGGTTTATCAGAGTTGATCAAAACCCTCAGATGAGATTCTCTTTAGGATGGTACAACCAAGTAAATGTGCAAGCTATTTAAGAAATTCATAAGAAGTTATTTATGTTATATGATTCAAAACTCCATAACTCCTGCTCTGCTGCCAATCTTTATTTGTTATTAAGGGGTAATGACAAGGAAATTTTCTAACCAGCTCTGTCTCAAAAAAGTTCTATATTTTTCTAATTTTGAAGATTATCTTTTTCAAAGTAGAATTTCAGCATTTTTCTCATGTTTAGTCATCTTCAGAGATAAACTTCATCTGAAGTTCAGCTATCTCAATGTGTTATCAGACTCATCATTGAAATTGGTATTGCTCTGATTATTTTTTGTAGTGAAATAATTGATAAACCTGCCTTCAATTATCATAATTATTACATTCACACTGCTGATAATTAAAGAACCAGGTGGTAGTTTTTGGTGTCATACAATCAATACTATACATAAATGAATACAATGAACAGAATGTGAAGCATCGCCATCATAAATCCAAAACAAAAATACAATACAAATTGATTGATGTAAATACATTTTACAAAGTTCAAATGATTTACAACTTCACTTAATCCTTTTTGCTTACATGTACTACTACTGCACTACCATATTTCCAGCAAGTATGCATTTACAAGTACAAGTAATATTTATAATGTTCTGCCACTATGTATATCTCAAAAGTTAGTTGACTATTTATAGTTTTTTCTTAAATGTCCTTTCATTTACAGATAAGGGATTGGATACTTCTTCAGGTAATGCATTCCAGTCAATAATTTTCTGATTGGCAGAAGTTATGAAGAAGAATTCCATATACTTTTAGGCTTTGTTTCCTTAGCTGTGTTTAGTGAGAATAATTTGGTCAAAAAAAGATTCGATATTGATAAGTGATATTTTACAAATGATAGTTTCCATCCAAATTATTCCATTTTTAAAGCTTCAGATCAGTTGCAATAGCTAAATCACACACAATAATGCAAAAATTGAATGAGTTTCTTCCTTGCCACTGTCTTTAAGTTTATCAATATATTTAACCAAATTTACAGATTTAATTACTCTTGTAATAGGTTTTAGAATACCAATTAGCAAAGGTATTTGCTTAGATCCATTGAAATAAACTTTTTTAAATTATTAAATAGACTTGCCAACCCCAAGGAGTTTACATTTACATTTAGTTTGTATCACCTACCTCATGCATTTAACCTGAATGATTACTTTTCCTTTCATTTGATGCTAGAAAAACATAATGGAGTGGGTGTGTTTGATTTGCTTAGACAAAGAGAGTATCTATATCCCTCTATTTATTATATTTTTGTTTATGCTGAAATTTTCTATGACCAGATATTCCACAATGGCTTTGCATTGAAAATCCTGAATTTTTTATCTGTGCCAAAGCCAAATATTCCCTACTATAATGAGCTCTCTGTGCAATCATATGAGAACTCTGATTAGAAAATCCTATGCCAGTAATATACCCATCAGGTGGAACTACAAGAATCCTTACTACACCATTCATTTAGTTTCTCACCCTCTTTACTTACATTGGCTGTTGTGGTGCAGTCATATTGTCTGCTCTGACCAATGTTGCTGTTCAAGCTCAGTCCCTCATTAGTTCTTCTGGTGGCTGCACTAGCAAACCATGAAGTCTTGTGATAATTTTACCCAGCATTGTATATTTATTTGGTTGAATGATATGCAGAGAGTCCAAATTATTAAAAGCAGTTTCGAAAAATATATGTGGAGATCCATTTGTTATCATCTATTGGTATGGTAGGAGGTTACAATTTATGCTATGCAACTTGTTGATGTTCCATTGCCTATTTTATTTTTGAGTGATTTGATAAATTTCAAGATATTAATTAATAAAATAATCTCTAACGGCTGTATTCAGGAAAGAGTTACTTAAGTTGGCCTTACTTATACCAGGCTTAAGGGTCTGAGAGATAGTCTGTATTCAGAAAGCTGTATTTAGAAAGGATTAAGGTGGACTAACTTGGTCCAGCTTTGCATCATCTCCTTTCTTATTAATTTGAACTTCAAATTTTATGAGAGTTAACTTGACAATATTTGGTATAAAGGTGGCACTGTTACTGTTCTTTATGCTAATTCATACAGCTATCATGCAGTGATTAAAAAGTCTCTCTAGGCCATATCGTTATTTATTAAATTGTGTTTTGATTGAGTTTAAATCAATCAGTTATAATTAAACAAATATGTGCTATTGAATTAGAGATTTGTTGGTTATAATCAAGTGTTTACCATTCGCAGGTTCCTCTGGTTTGAAGATACGAATAGAACATGCAGTTAAACCACAACATTTTGTGTATGAAACTGATCCTCCTGTTTTTATTTACAATGTTACATGTTTGGAAACGTGATAAGTAGTGATATTCAAGCAAGGAAAGTATTTTGTTCCTTTAATCTGCTATGCTGCAATAATTCTTGGACCACTGGCTCAGCATTGTATGATTATCAGGTAAAATATATAATAATAAATGCAAATAGACGCAAGGAAAAGTAAACATATAACCTTCACAAACAAGAGAAGGAAAAGAAAGATTAGTTATAAACTACATGGAGAAATTATTCCAAGGGTGGATGAATGTAAATACTTAGGGGTCAAATTAACGAAAGATTTGGACTGGGGACCACACGTAAATAAAGTTATGTCGAAAGCTCTTAAAACTCTCCACTATGTTATGAGAAATTTAAAAGGAAGCAGTAAAGAGGCGAAGAAATTAGGGTACAAAACAATCGTGAGGCCGATTTTAGAGTATGCAACTAATGTCTGGGATCCGCACGACAAATTAAATACAAGTAAAATTGAAAAAGTTCAAAGAAAGGCAGCCAGGTATGTATTGGGTAGGCACAAGAAGATGGACAGCGTAAGTGAAATGCTCGAAATCCTCGGCTGGGAGACATTAGAGAAGAGGAGGAAGGTCAACAGATTGGTGGACTTATTTCAGGTTAGAACAGGCGGTGATGCTTGGGAGGAATTAAAAAGAAGAATAGAAGAACCAAGTTACAAAGCCAAAGGAGATCACGATCAAAAATTTAAATTGAGAAAGCAAAAAACAGACATTGCTAAATACTCCTTCATCAATCGAGGAAATAAGGAATGGAATATGTTGCCTGAAGAAGCACTTAAACCCTTACCAAAACTGTAAAGGAATTCAGAAACAGGTGTAAAACATTAGCACTAATATAATTATTTTTTTTGTTTAGACTAAAATTTGTTTTAATGTTTGGATAATTTGGATGTAAACTTATGGTATTTGTATTTTGTCTGAGTGTATTTTTGTATTGAGAGGAATGGGGATTTGTTACCACTGGACTAGTAATCCAACTGTAACGTATGTGTGAAATAAAAGAAACTAAACTTTGTTTTAATGTTTGGATAATTTGGATGGGAAATAACATGTGTAAACTTATGGTATTTGTATATTGTCTGAGTGTATTTTTGTATTGAGAGGAATGGGGTATTGTTACCACCGGACTATTAATCCAACTGTAACATATGTGTGTGTGTGTGTGAAATAAAAAAATTCTCATCACTGAGGGAGGTTTGTCTCTGCTACCTCCACCTAGCAAAAACCTGACTTTGCTAATCTTTGTTCTCTCTGTGGGTTGTACTCCTACGGGCTCATGCCATTTTTCTCTGGACTGGAAAGTAACTAAAATAGACCTCTCCTTTGGTCCATGTAGGTACTCTTGAGAGTATTTTTACTTTTAAACTCCAGGTTCTCTGGCCTAACATTGTGGAATGCCATTTAAAATAAACAAACATACTTTGTATTTTTTAGAAATATTTATATAACATAACTGGTTTAGACCATAATAGTCATCCTCAGGTACACTACTTACTGAAATGAGGAAATTTATACAGGGGTGTATATTTCTCCTGCAAGACTTGGCATTGGTGTTATAATTGTAATCTTATAAAAAAGATAATGAGAATAGTCAGCCAACCATTTTGTACTGAGTATTCTACTGTGTGCTAAAGTTCTGATCCCTTCACTGGCTCTTCTCTGTGTTATCAATGGTACCAACATAACATTTTTACCGTATTTCCAACCTAACACCGTGGGGAATTGGTAGGCATTCTGAACTCCTCAAGCCCATATGACACGGTCCAATATATTGGCCAATCCATTGCAGAATGGATTGTGTCCCGCTTGCTACATGCCAATTTCCAACCCAATTCCAATCCCCAAATCTCTCTGACCAATTTCTCACCCAATCTGGCTATTAGAACATGTTCTATTTTCTCTGGCCAATCTCCAATCAGAAGTGAGCTTTGTCGTGCCCTAGTGTCCAAAACAAGAAGCTTCATAAAAAAATCCTGTTTTTCCTTGTTGTGAAAGTCTTGAAATGTCCGGTACCGGCTTAGGAGAGTGGCACATTAGTTTCTTGAAGATAATTCGAAATATTATTTGAAAATGTGGACAAAGGAGTTTCGCGTTGCTTATTCATACTATTTAATAATGTGGAATGTGGGGTACTCGTGCGGGACATTTGAGCATTAATGTAGCCAATATTGTTCTCATCTTACTGAACAGATTGCCCAATATTGGGCTGTTTTTTTGTGTCGTATGGGCTTCAGGGTCACCTCTCTCCCAAAGTAGCTCTCTCTTTCTTAAATGTGAGTCTAATTAAAAAAAGATTATTTTCTTTTAATTATTGTTGACTTATTACTCTTTTGTTGCTATTGCACACATGCAAGTAACATCTTTCTAGTTATATTTTATTCAACTTCCTTTTGTATTCCGTGGCCTGGGCTAGCATAAATCCCTTTGCATTATGTGTTTCCCTTACCCTCTCACCTTGATCCTACTTGTTATATGAGCAATCTTATTGACTTTTCTCCTGGTGTAAGTGTAATTGATAGCCTGAAACATTGTGACTTCTGCTGGCTTCGCCTTTGGTAGTAAAACATATTTCATTCCTAGCTTTACCGGAGACGATGACACTTTTTTAGACCTTACCAGCCACTTTAGCAATTGGACTGAGCCTCAGATGCTTTGCACAGCCCAAATGCATCTATGTGGTTCTGCTTCTCAGCCAAGTACTGCAAATCCCCATATAATAGAAAGTTATGAAAACTTTAAGACCAACTTAAAAAGTACATTCACACTTCATTCAATCAAACATCTTCTTAACATGTGTGTGCAGCAGCACTCAGTCAGTCTGTTGCATCCTTCTTGATGTGACTTCTCGAAATAGCTTGTCTACTTCAATCTACACAGAAGGAACCTAATTCAGGAAATATTAAAAATATGATGGAGAACCATCTTTAGTGACAATTTTTGATATGGCTAAGAGAGTCTATTGGGTGCTTTGTCCTTACTTGTGATAATCAGCACAGTTCAAATGCTTGGCGCGCTTTCTCGTCCCGAGGAGGCGGCAACGTCGCCTCGCCGGAGCAACGTCATCATTATAGGCCGCCTCATATCTCTCCCCCAAATGCATTTAGGAAAAATCGCCCTCGCTTATTTTTTCTACATCATTTAAATAGCGCGTTGTAAAAATTTCAACTGCGTAGGATTAAATTTGTAGGAGGAGATTGATTTTTAATTCAGACGCTTATCAAAGGTCAATAAATCATGGTCGGATCTCAGAAACGCGGATTTTGCTTTACAACTATATAACACATTTCTGCTAAAAGTTTGGTTTTTCTGTGACTCCTGGTCATTGTTCGACAAAGATGTGAAGATGACCGAGTCATGGATTTGCGCGAATTTACCGTGTTTTGATTTGGTTTACGTCGTCTCACATAAAACACGAGATCGGTATTGACTCCTAATGTATATCATTTTAAAGACAAATAAATACTCTTTCGAACGATGTATAACATGTCCCTATATAATAGCAGATCATCAATGGGTAACGCATCAAAGTCCAGGTCTATACTATTGTCAATCCGACAGTAACAATCAGACATGGCCACTGTGGCAATCTCAACCTAGCTTTGCTAATGTAATTCAGTACTATTCTGGAAATTTCAAGAACACATCTCTTTCAAACTTCAGGAGACTCATTCAGCTAGACAACTGTTGAGGATTAGACCCTCTCCCCACTCATCTCAACATCCAACCAAGCACCAGAGTGACCACCTATACCAGGGTAGGATATCAACCTTTTACTGTCAGGAGAAAGTTTGCCAATAGTAGGTGAGCCAGTATTTCCTGAAGGGTGCAGCAGAAAGGGGCAACAAGACGATCCTGCCATCCCAGAGGATTCATAACATGAGGCGGAGGAAAAATCTACTCAAAAAACAGGACAGAATCCAGGAAAAGGCAGGAGTGGGTGCTATCCCTCATTGTCTCCCTTAGAATGTGCCACATAATGTGTTGAAACAGGCAATGATCATGGGTTAAAAGAATTAGGCAATACATCTTAGAGATATCCATAATATCTGCTGTAGCAGTTAGCCAGAATGTCAAAATAATATCAAAAATTTCCTTTTGCAGTTTAGGCTCAGTAAAAAGTATGTCCTAGAGGGATTTTCTAGTAGTATGTGCAGAAGCATCAAACCCAATGTAAAACTTATCTCCATGGGGATAGATTTAATTACAGCATGATGGCAAATAAACTGAAAGTGCCTCACTTTTAGGAATAAAAAAAAACTGCCCCACTGAATTTAGATATATGGTCTAACTCCTTGTACTCCTCCATAAATCAAATATAATTACCTTTTAACTCTTCATTGCAACCCAACTGCACTCCATGATTAACTACCATGATACAGCTATGGAACGAGACTCGCCCAGGGAAAGAAGGAATTGTTTAAAAGGAAGATAAACAATGTATCTTCCATTAGGATCTCTCAAATGAGTTTCCTTAAACTGGTGCTCGCAAACAGCATTGTGAGGATAGAAAGACTTAGTTATTTCCCAGTGAATACTATGAATACATTTTTCTGGGGATTTCTGACGGGTGATATTGTTGATTTCCACTGATGTTTCGGCTACAAACTCAGCAACCATCCTCAGGGTGTCGAGAGTAAGGATTTGATCGTCTATATATATATGAGCTGTGGGCACTTTTCAATTTTTGACGTCACGGCCCATTTTGATTGGTCAAATCATCTTTTGGGGCTTCCATGCCATTGGGCAATTTTTTCCAGGATTTGCTCAAGTTAAAACTGTTGGTTCACGGTCGGGATCAATTAGTTGCGCTCTTAGAAACATTAACACTGATTTCATAATCAATCTTTAATCACACGCTAGAACACTAACATACATCAGCAAGAAGGTTGACACCGGAAGTGGCGCCCAAAAATAAGAGACACGCTAATATGATTGTAGCCAACCAAACAAAAAATAAACAAAGACGCACAGATTATTGCAGACATGTAAATTCAAACACCAACAGTCCCCCTTAATCAAGCGTCTTTAACCCAAATTCACAAACAAATTTCCGAAACTTTGGTCCATGGTTTTTGGTCCTTTTGTAAGTACATCAGCCACCATTTCATCAGTGGGTACATATGCAATTGAAACATCTTTTCTTTCTACCTTTTCCCTCACAAAGTGGTATTGAATATCAATATGTTTTGATCTTCGATTCACTACTGGATTTGAAGCCAGTCTTTCAGCCCCCTGATTGTCATTACACAGAACAATACTTTCACATGAACCAAATAAATCACAAAAAAGTCCCTTCAAGTAAATGGCCTCTTTACACCCTTCAGTTAATGCCATATACTCAGCCTCAGTGCTTGAGAGTACAACAGTCCTTTGTTTTCTAGACTCCCATGAGATTGCTCCACCATTCAGCTTAAAAACCAAACCTGTGTATGATATTCTATCTCCTTCATCATTACCCCAATCAGAGTCCACATAACCAATCAAGTCTTTCCTAGTACTTCCAAAAGTCAAACAAAAATCACTAGTACCTTTAAGATATCGCACTACACGTTTGGCAGCCTTCCAATGGCTTTCATCAAAATTATTATTAAATTGACTCAGCTGGCTGCATGCATATGCTATATCAGGTCGGGAGTTTACAGCAAGGTACATCAGGGATCCGACCAGCTCTCGATATGGGAATGGATGCACTGCCTCTCCTCCCGGCTCTGCTTTCGTCAGCTTCAGGCTCGGATCCATAGGGGTTGCAACTGGTTTGGCTGCTTCCATTCCAAACTTCTTCAGCAGGTTTTCCACATGCTGCTGCTGGTCAATTGTAATTGTCTTCTTCAGTCCAAGGCAGCTTCTCACCTCCCCATGGTCCCGCATATTGAACTTCTTTAGAAGACTTCCTTTCAGCTTTTCTTTAAGTGGCTCATGATTACAAAACAAAAGAAGATCATCAACATAAATTGCAACAATAATAATGCAATCACCTTCAACTCCGTAGTAAATACAAGGTTCCCACTTCGATTGTATCAGCCCCTCCTCCAAAAGTGATGTATGGAGTCTCTTATTCCATTGCCTTGATGCTTGCTTGAGGCCATAGATTGCCCTATTTAGCCGACATACCTTATCCTCTGACCCTCTAATTTGGAAGCATTCAGGCTGCTCCATGTACACTTCTTCTTCCAGATCCCCTTGGAGAAAGGCAGTTTTCACATCAAGGTGATTCACATCCCAGTCTTTTTCTGCTGCCAGTGCTAACAGTAACCTAATTGAAGACCCTCTGACCACTGGAGCAAAGGTTTCCCCATAATCCACCCCATATCGCTGGGTGAATCCCATAGCAACCAATCTAGCTCTGTGTCTGCATTTCTCACCATTAGCACCAGGTTTTACCTTGTAGACCCATTTATTTTTCACTACACTTTTGTTCTGGGGTCTATCAACAAGAGTCCAAGTATTATTATCCACAAGTGACTTGTATTCTTCATTCATAGCATTTTTCCATTGCTCCTTTTCAATAATCTTCCATGGTCCCATAGTCTCCTAGCTTAATACGGAATAATTTTCTCAATAAGCTCAGCCTCCTCGTCAGTCCTTTGTCCTCGTAAGTGTTCTCAAGTTTTTCCCATACTTCCTTGGCCGTTCCACATCCTCTCACCATGGGATACAAAGATTTGTCAAGCATCAAACATATCTTCGACTTCGCTTTTGCGTCTTTCCGCGCATCTGCCTCTATTCCTTTCACAACTGGCCATAGGTCCTCGGATATGAGAAACATCTCCATACCAAATTTCCAGTTCCCAAAGTTCTTCCTGCCAAGCAGCTTCTTAATGAAATTAATCTTGGTAAGCGATTAAGTCGCTTACTGGTCGGCAGCAAACCCATTCCCGTATGTATTTGCGTTGTCTCTGAGTCAGCCATATTTACGCAAGTGACAAGATTCTTCACAATAACAGGACGAAGGAAACAAAACTTATCCTCCAAACACAGAACAGTGGACTATTGGCACTTGGATATTATTGGATAAAAAATAATTTCAACAGCACATGGCCCTCACCAGCATCAGAATGCGGTCTGCATTTTTCCAAATATATTAAACCTTCTAGCCATTTTTCTCAGCAACTAATAATGTGCACTGGGCCCATAACCTGTTGGTTCACGGTCGGGATCAATTAGTTGCGCTCTTAGAAACATTAACACTGATTTCATAATCAATCTTTAATCACACGCTAGAACACTAACATACATCAGCAAGAAGGTTGACACCGGAAGTGGCGCCCAAAAATAAGAGACACGCTAATATGATTGTAGCCAACCAAACAAAAAATAAACAAAGACGCACAGATTATTGCAGACATGTAAATTCAAACACCAACTAAAACCTTTTTCACGGTTCATGGTGTTCTGTTGGTGGAATCGGATCTCAATAGCCTCCTTATTTGGTCCCAGTATCCTGTTCCTCTACTATGTACCCTTGCATTGTAAAAATCTATGCCATGTCCTTCATTGAGTGTGTGCTCTGCAATCGCTGATTTGAAAGAATGTTGGAGGTGGATGTAGTGCGAATGTTCTTTTAATTTTGTCTCAATTAGAGGGAGAAATAATGACTGCAGTGGCCTTATTACCCTACGTGACAGGACTGTTGAGAAAGATTGGAATGATTCTTGGCTGTCACAATATTAGAACCATGCACAAGCCAGTTTGAAAGATTGGGACTTTGATATCAAAACCCTAAGACAAACTGGATTTGAGGACCTTGGGTGTGTATGGTGTTCCGTCGAGTTCAGTCTCAATTACATCAGAGAGACCTCACGGTTTGAGGATAGCCACTGGAGTTAAAAATGGAAGCCTCTGCAGTATGTAATCAGTGCATGACATCTCTGTGAGAGGGTCAGCTGGTATAATGGAATCATGACTAATGACATGAAGACCTTTCAACCAAATCCTCATTCAACTTTAGTGGTAATTCTGTCTTTGGGGGTGACATATGCAAGGTCTTATTATGGTCCTGCAGGCATTTCAAACATTTGAGACTTAAGAGGGCATTGTGGGGCCCTTTACCCTGTTCTTAAACATCTGAAACAATCCTTTTGACCGAACAAATTCTGAACACTGTCTGCCGTACAACTCTTTATATTTTGTGCATTTACAAAGGAAGTATAGCAGCTTACAGAGTGGACAATTTTCTGTTTTGGAAATGCTAGTCTCAGACAATATGTAATTAGTCATAGACAGTCATTGTAACCTTTCCTGGCGAAGGTGATTCTAATTTGGAGGATGACATAGACAAACACCTCAATACATGACCCGGAAAAGATTACAGCACCTTCATTTGCTTCTTAGCAAATGTCTAAAGTTGTATGAAAGTAGGAAACTCTTTGCCCATTAATTCCTTTTAAAAATGAGTTAACATCTCATTAGTAATAGCACGTGCATCCAGACAGAATAACACAAAATCAGGAATGTTTAATGCCACATGAATTTCTGCAAATGTGCTGGTGAAGTGTTACTAATTGAAAATGGGGTCTGAGGAAAGGGGCATAAGTTCAGGCAATCAATCTAAGTATTTGAATCCTAAGACCCGAGGATTGTTACAATAATCACACAGCACCCACAGAAATTACTAAATAGTAATGTCACTCCACCTTTTTGGAGAGTTCTATGTTGACAAAAATGACCTCCGAGTGGTTGCACTTATGAAAAAAATCGCAGATTGCTCTTTGGGCCATTTGAAATTCGCAGTCAACTTTCTAATTTTTCAACCATATATTGCAAAATTCTCAACTTTAGGGAGTTTAGGTTAACACTTCCCAAGGCAACTCTAATGCACTTGTGTGCGCTGCCATAATTGTAGCCAGAATTTGGTTTTACTGCATGTAAACAGCTATCAGTTTGTGATCAAATGCATCCCTTGTCATGATGGTGGGCTGTTTTCCCTCTTCCTGATTAGCCATAATCGGCCCTCAAGATCAATCTTCAGCATTCAGCATTAATCCCAGATGTTGGCACCAAAATTGTTTGTAGCCTTACTTATATATATATATAT
>KZ308605.1:441406-492095 GCA_000376725.2 Ladona fulva
TAATTTTATTTGCCAAAGATCATAGATATAGGCATCGTCAATACAAGAAAATAAAATAACATATAAAGGTAAACATCATACAAGATACAAATATTAAAATATGGATAGATAGGATTCAATGGAGTAGAACATTTTATCGAGTAAATATTTTTTAACCTTAACCTTAAAACATGACAAGGAGTTTGCAGATTTTATTTCTTCGGGAAGTTTGTTGAACAAGATGATTGTAAGATGGACAGGACTATTGTGAGAGCGAGTGGTACGGGCGTAAGAAATATGAAGGTTGTTACTATTGCGTGTGTTGTAGGTGTGTATATCGGCATTTGTCTTGAAGTTCATTAAATTTGATTTAACATGCATAACGGAAGAAAGAATAAAAATACAAGGAAGAGGTAAAATTTTGAATTCTTGAAAGAGAGGAAGGCTGGGTGAATCTAGCTTGGTGTTAGCTATTAGTCTCAAAATTCTTTTTGGTAGTTTGAACAATTTGATGGCATGGTGAGATGGACCCCAAAACAGTAAGATGTAGACAATATGAGAATAAAAAAGACCATAATAAATAGATCAGTTGAAACAGTAAAACGAATGTTGTGGATGAGGAAGCATACAGGACTAAGTTTTTTTTAAAGGAAATCTACATGCGAATCCCATTGGAGGTGTGAGTTAATATGCAATCCAAGAAGGTTGGAAGGGTCAACCTGAGGTAGTGCAGAGCCATCTAAAGAAATATCTAATTTTTGAATAGGTTTATTTTTTGGAACAAAATGAATTATTTAAGATTTTTCTGGATTAAGCTGGAGGAAGTTATTGAGAATATTTGTGTCGTCAGCATATAAGATGGGGTTGCTACCAGGTATGTTTGTTATGTGATCAGGCAAATCATTAATGTAGATTAGAAAGAGTGTAGGACCAAGGACAGAGCCCTGTGGAACTCCAAGATTGAATGTCCTTGGAGGAGATGTGTATTTTACACCAATTTTTTGGTACAATCACTTGTTGGGAATTGTCTTTCAAGTAAGACAGCAACCAGTTTTTAGGAGGGCCACTAACTCCTATTCTGTCAAGTTTTTGAGACAGGAGTTGGTGATTTACAAGATCAAAGGCTTTAGAGAAGTCAAGAAAAAGAGCACATGCATTAAGTCTACTGTCAAGAGTTAAATGAAGGTGACTAATGGTATGAAAGATGGCGGTTTTTGTAGATTTGTTTTGGCAAAAACCATGCTGTTGAGGAGATAAAATTATATATTTATCCAAGAAAGAAACAAAACGTCTGTGAAAGGCTTTTTCAAATATTTTGGAGAATTGTGTTTGTAGGCCAATGGGCCTGTAGGAATTAAAATCATTTGGATTACCTTTTCTCTTGTATAAAGGAAATACTTTAGAAGTTTTGAGGGGAGATGGGAAAGTGCCAGTAAGGAAGGAAGTATTAATAAGGTATAATAGAGGATCCTTTATCAGATCAAAAGATAGTTGAATTAGAAAGTTTGGTATATCATCAATACCAGCACTAAATTTGGTACCACAGATCTTAATAATGGATTTCAACTCATTTTCAAGGCAGAGGGAAAGATAAAAAGAGGAAGCAGACCTGGTGATATTTAGGTAATCAAAGGGATTAATGGGCTGCTTGTGAGAGGGAAGTGAGGTAAAATGTTTGTTAAAATCAGAAGCCAAGATGTTTGAGTTAGATAAATCAATGATATGCTGAGTACTTGATTTTTTTGATTCATTAATTATCTTCCATATCTCACGAGATTTGTTGGAGCAGTTCAATAATCTGTGATTGTTGTGTTTTTTGCAGAGGAGAGGAGAAGTTTGTAAGATTTATTGATGGATTTATATTTGATTTCAAGTTCTTCATCATTTGTGGATTTTTACTGAAAATAAAGGTCTTTAAGATGGGCTGAATAAGCATGGATTTTGTCAGAAACCCAAGGCTTGCTAGAAGGAATTATCTTACATTTTTTAATGGTGAGAGGAAAAGCTACATTGAAAAAGAATAAAAATTTGTCATAAAATGCTAGAAACATTAAGTCGAATTCTTTATGAACATAAACATCCGACCAGGTTTCCTTTCTTATTAGATTGATGAAGTGGATGATATTGATGTCAGAGAAAATTCTTAACTGTTGATATATTGGCAATGATTTATGTTTGATGTGAAAAGAAGACATAACAGGATAGTGGTCAGATATAACTGAGGGAATAACTTGTGATTTAACATAAGAAGTATCAATGTTTGAGATAATAAAATCAAGTGCAGATGAAGAAAAAGATATGCAGGTGACTGCATTAGAGCTTACATTAAGGTGATAGGAATTAAGGAGATTAAGGAAAGTGTTCTGTTTGCAGCCATGAATGCACAAATTGCAGTTGAAGTCGCCGAAGAGTATTATTAGCAGGTTGGGTTTTCAGTTGAACACAAAATCAAGCAGAATATCCAGGTTTTTTATGAATAGCTGAAAATCACCTTGTGGGGAGCGATAAACACTGATCAAGACACATTCAGTGTCAGCAACATTAAAAGAACAAAGAGCATACTCAAAGTTTTTTTTCGGATAGCAGGTTGTCTGGAATATTTGGTATAGGCAAGGAAACTAAACCATTTCTCAGGAAGATTGCAGCGCCGCCATTTTTGTAAAGGTACCTGCAAAATATATCACCAATAAAATAACCATGCAGTTTTAAATAGTTAACCTCATCATTGGTCAACCAATGTTCGCACAAACAAATGACGTCAGGATTTGTATCATTTAATAACACTTCAATATCGAGCAGTTTGTTACGTAAGCATTGCACATTCAGTAGGAACACAGAAAGAAGATGGTTTGCTAGTCATAATGACTTTGGTTTGTTTATGCCGTTGCTGGATCTGGTAGAAATTCGACGTTTAGAGTCGGGAATTCTGCTGGAGTTTGCATCCGGAAGCAATTCAAGGGGAGCCAAAGGAGGCGTAATAGGACGGTTCATCGGCTGTGATAATGCAGTAGCATTAGTGTTACAAGAAGAGTCATCATTCACCGAGGGCATAACACAAACAGAATCAGGACTCGTGATAACGTTTACGACTTCATCATTAAAAACAACTGGATTTTGTAATGACCTTTTGGGTGGAAAAAATTTGTCGACTATTACATTAGAAGGCCACAATGCACTATCTAATAAATCACTAAGCAACGATTGGGGAATATTCACTTTGAACGATTGATGAAATTTATTTGGCCTGAAAGCTTCGCAAGTGAATTTGTAGTCTGAAAATTTTAGAGCTAGGAAATTCTCAATATCACTACAGGATGTTTTAAGGGAAATGCGCCCAACATAAATGTTGGCACGTCTAGGAATACTGGAGATACCCGGAGCGGGTTCGGAGCATTTTCCGACTATAACACTAGTCTTTTGTCGTCGTTTTCATGACAAGATGGTGCGAAATCCATGATCACTTTCATCCTTATTCTGGGAGGGGAGATCGTGGGATAAGGGGTGATTGTTTGTGGGATTAAACCTCATTTTTCATCACAGAAATAGCCAGGATCGGTTGAAGGGGAGAATGGCGATGCAAACACTCAGGGTCTGTCGATGGAGTGGATGACTGCGATGAAGGGACAAATGTAGAATCATCAGAAGAAGCACTCCTTTCCGGTGTCGTTTCACCAAGTTTGAGTGATACTTTCAGGGAGTACAGTTCCAATTTCAGCGACCTGATATCGTCCGCCATATTGGCAAGCGAGCTGCTAACCACACGGCATGAAAAACACTTCCAAAATAAGAACTCATTGCTTGTAAGAGCACTTATATTAGGTTCAATTAAAAAAGAACACTTCTTGTGAAATAATTGCGTACAAAAGTCGCAAGAGATAACGTTTTCACTCATATTGATGTGAATTTGGCAGGAGCCACAATGACGCTGAGAAGCTAGAGACGCCATTTCAAGTTCTGAAGGTTTTTTTACCTATATGCTTAAATGCTAAGCTTAATTTGCTGCTTAATGCTTAATTTTAAGATTTCTTGCATTGCATTTGCCGTTATTGATTGAATTTGATTGATAACATATTTTTGTTGAGGATACTTTATGCTCATCAAAATTTTTAGGTGAACATGTTGTTTTCAGATTTATTTATTCATTGCTTGACTGATTCTACATATCACATAACAAACTTAAGAAATCCATAAATATGATGATTTAAAAAGTAACCGAGAAACATCTGTTCTTTTAATGTAGTTAACTGACTCTGAAGTTGCAGG
This sequence comes from Ladona fulva, assembly GCA_000376725.2. Classification (NCBI taxonomy): domain Eukaryota; kingdom Metazoa; phylum Arthropoda; class Insecta; order Odonata; family Libellulidae; genus Ladona; species Ladona fulva. Next base: position 445,649 of record KZ308605.1, read on the forward strand.
CAATCATCCAGACTGCCATTGTAAATTCTCTTTAATATGTCTGATGGTTTGGATGTCTCTGCAGTCACACTGTCGAGATGTTAGCTGCCCCAATAATGGAGGGACTATGAGCACCCGCCAGCTCTAATTTTATTCAGTGTAGACCACAGTTTTTGCAGTAACTCAAAGCCTGGTAGTTTTGGGGTAACGCAGAGCATGTTATTTTTGTAAGTTTGTGACCATTCTTTATGTCATACTATAGTGAGATTAAAACCTTCCATAACTGTCCTTGCTGTTTTTATTTGATATCTCCTGAAGTAGTGTGTTGTTATTTGCTTCCCATCAACCATGTGAATTGGAGTTTTTCAGTATCCATTATCATATATTATTCCTGTAAAAAGCCTTCATTCATCAAATCTGATGTGATAGGATACTACTTAAAACTGACAGACATTAGATTCTTTTTGACAACATATCATTCTGTTGGTATAGTTAAGCTGTCTCTACCTGGCTAAAACTCAGTCATGAGAGTACTCAAGGGCAGTTTTTTTTGCTCACAATGACCCAAATAAGTTTATGAATCATTCCCCATTCACACTGTGACATAAGCTGATAAAATGTCAATCAATGGTAACATAAGCTCTTTTTGAAATCTTGATTCAGTATAGATGGTGAGTGATCTCCATTTCTGAATTGTGTGCAGAAACCTACTTGCTCAACTGGGATCACTTTTATCTGGGCCAATTCTGTTATGAACAAGTTAAGGTTTGGCTGTCAAGGAGCGCAGATATATTGTGAGCGAAGGAAAGTAAAGAAACTGAATAAAATTCATTAGTGTATCATATTAAGAGGATGGCTAACAGTGTTTCTTTTGAATTTGTTAGAAAAACTCAAAAAGGGGAACTACTTATGATATATGTGGTGCCATTTTAAATTATCCAAGGATTAATTGGAGGGATGTACGTTGGAAAATTGGGGAAAAAATGTATTTAAAGGCTGATGAAAAGAAACAAGAATCCAAAGAATGAAGTGAAAATACTAGTGATAAGCAGATCAGAACAAGGACAAGAAGTGTGTACTGAACTCTTTGGCTTATCAGCAGCTTTGATTATCAACGAGCAAATAAGATCCTAAGAAATGTTTCCAGTTTGTTTGTGAAAAAGACAAACCAGTCAGACACCACAGTTGAGGAGAATTCAGAGTAAACATAATCCATTACTGTAGCTCTTCCCAGCTGTTAAGGCATTGGTTCTTTCTTTGCACATGAAGGTATGAGGGTGTTGTGTTTCCGTTGAATTATCTTTTAAGCTTGTGCTTAACCTGCACCAGGTTTTTTTTCCACCAATTTCCTTTTCAGTATCCTTACTATTGTCTCCAAAATCAAAATATCATCCATTACAATTTTATTTGTTTGAGATATTTGAATTTTAAGTATCAAGTTTGTTTCCAACTCATGAAAATTCCTTCAGTACTCCATTCATTTGTCTTTTTATTTTGTACTTACATAATAGGTAAATATACTAATAGAAGAATTTTAATATGAGCAAAAGTATCTTTATATTGGTACTAAAACTCTCACAATAGTTTTTTCTAATTTGAGTAGCATTTATAAGTTACAAAAAGAAAAGACTGAAGTGTTATCTTGACTAAGAGGTAACTCTGTGGGAAGTTTTTGGCTGACTAAGATTTTATTGTCTCATGGACTCATGAAATGTTTTTGCCTTTGGCAAAGAAACGCCCATGTTCTGAAGTCAAGAATGGCAATTGTCTTGAAGAGAAAGGTCTTCAACCAATGCAATCTACCAGTGTTGAAATATGGAAATGAAACATGGGTGTTAAGCAATAACCCAGCGACTTCAGACTACACAAAGAATTATGGAACAATGTTTGCTTGGAATAACAAGAAGAGAACGGAAACGCAACACCTGGGTGAGGAAGAGAGGCATCCATATATTATACAACTGAGTAAGATAAACTTTATCTTACTCAGATGTCTTACAACAGCCGTGTTCCTTTTCCTTATAGATATATTATACAAGTAAAGGCTTATAACCTTACCACAGATACAGAGTGATACTTTGTGGCATCAACTTCTGGCCTTGATGTTCTTCTGTGATGGAACCTCAATAAAATTGAGAGAGGGCCATTAGGGAATCTAAGGAAGCATCCATGTTGCTTCAATAGCTTATCTCTCAAACCTGTGCAATTTTACCTGAAATGGAATTTTAATATCCCTGGGGCCCTAAAGCATACAAAAATAGCTAAGAAGCTGTCAAAATCCACATTGGCAGCAAGTAAACATTCAGGTTGCCAACAAAAAATTGAGCATCTCATATGACTTATCCCAAGCTTTCCTATGATTTATAATTATAGCATTTTGAGCGACCGAGTCGAAAGCAAGGTCACCTTTGAATTTTTGCAATCCCTATACATATATTAAAATCGTCATACTGACAATGAGATAAATTAGTTTCCCCCTACTCTGTGCTATCTGCATTCACCATCAGCAATATAAAGTATGACCTTCGTGAAATCAGAATGCAGATGATAGGTATCCACAGAACCCTCCTCTTGGTAGAACAGATCACAGGCAAAAACAACCATCTGTTCTACCAAGATGAGGGTTCTGTGGATGCCTATCATCTGTATTCCGATTTCACAAAGGTTATTCTTTATATTGCTGATGGTGAATGCAGATAGTATGAAGTAGGGGGAAACTAATTTATCTCAGTTATTCAAGTTTGCTTATTTCCTAATGTTATTCTGAATAGAATAACTTAAGTTACCACAAATTATTCAAAGCTTGATATCCATGAGTTGAGATATGAAAATATCATAACAATGGAATGAAAAAAGCATAGAATATATGCAAAAATTTTATTCCAGGTATTATCGATTCATTATGATATTAAATGCAGAAAATACTGGCATTTTTTAATTTAATGAAATGTAAGCATAGTAAGATCTGATATTTATAGAAATGAATCTCATATAATTTAAAAAACTGAGAAATTAGTGGGAAATATGAGATTTGTAATGGTAAATACACCTAAAATAAATTAAAAATACAAAATAAAAAACAGTTGGTCATTTCAAATATATTTTTCTATTAAGGAAAAACATCATTAACAAATACATAACTTCAAACTATTATCAAATAAAAACCTTTAACAGTATTCTCATATCTAGCATAGAGGAAACTTTACATTTGGCACATTTATTTCCATGTGTAACTACATTTATGTAAGCTAATGGCATGTTCATTTTGGAATATTTTGTATAAAACATTAATAATATAAGACAAAGGTATGTACCGAATGAATAGGCGACAGCTTAAAATACCATGATGGACAAATTTAAAACATTTTCAACAATGCACAAACTCTAGAGTTTCTACCAATAGATTAACAAATATTTTAAAATATTTGTTTTATTTATAAAGCAAGCACAAAACAGTAGTGCACAACAAAATTTTATATGCATAAATAGTCTTATAAATTTTATTTAAAAGTATAAAAAGAAGTCACAGTCATAATATAGAAGCACAGAGCCAATTTTCAAATTGAAAAAAGGCTGTTACATTATTCACTCATCTGAAGAAGGGAGTTGACAGTACCATCTTTGTTTCCCCTATTTGCCTCAAAAACTGACTTGATTACTTCCTTATCCATATTAGGGAACATGTCTTCAATCTGAAAAATGAATTAGTCGATTACGAAAATACTTCATAAGTTAAATTCTTCAGATTCCATATTAATCTTACATAGTTACTGCAAGCCAGTAATGGTATGAAACTATTGTAGAAATTTCTATAAAAAAATTATCAAATTAATATTACTTATTAAAACTAAGCCTAAATTAGTATATGAGAATCACCATTTAAATCTATTCTGAAGGGATTTAATATTACTATTATATTTGACAAGCAATATTGTGATACATGCCTATAACTAAAGCATTGTGTTTAACTGAAATTTTACCACAATTTCAAGAGACACTGTAATATGTTTATAAAAAAATTTCGAATTGAGTTATGAATGTATTATGATTTTAAAATGTATGCGAAGATATCAGAACTGTTGCATTACAAACATTTCAGCAATCACAATACATGCCATTTACTAGTGAAACACAGAAACCTATCTTCCAAGTTAGTTTCATACAAGACGTTACTTTCTGTAAGCAAAATTTCATCTTTCATCTGAGTTATCTCACATTCATACCTGTAAAAATTTTTTTATTCCCAGTAACAGCTAGGGATTTTGCAACAATTAGGAAATGGTTGTATAATGACTTCAAGTTTCAATGTAAAAGAAAGTTAATCATCAACTGAATTTATTTAAAAGAGAAATAAATGAAGGAGAAAATTTTTCTAATTCTTTACATTCATTTACACTTGTGAACCATGAGTTTTTTATTATCTATTATAATGCAAAATTTGACAGATCTTCTCTTATGATTACATCATAGATCCATCTTTAACACTCAAATTTTAGACAGAAATGAAGAATGATGGCTCATAATTCTTACTCATGGCCAGTTCCTAATCATTAAAAGACTACAACCCAAAGGATTTCACTATCTCAGAAACATAATTATCTATATGCTAGTTAACATGACAAGCATGACAGAACTTAATTTAGTTTAACAATATATCTATTGCCATGTATATCTGGTTGTCCTAAACAGTCCATCATAAGATCATAAAATTACCATGATTTATAATATTTATTCTACAGTTTACAAGTCATGAAAGTCTACTTCAAGTACATTTCTGAAAAAATATAAGAACTGGTTATGCATGTGTATTCATATGGGATAATTCATAAAAGCAAGATCCAACAATGGCCTTAGTCGTCAAAGGAATGGGTTGTTTATTTCTGAAAAATTTTATGAATTTTCTGTGTATTTTATCAATTTTTTCCTAATTTCAAATTTATATGAATGTTTCACGACTAAAATAAGATTCTATGATTATTTTCATTTCTTGTGACACTTGTCTCATTGTCAGTTTCGTAGGACCATTGCTTCTTTATTAATTTTGTAAAAGAAGAACCTCTGCAAGTCATGAAAACAAACTTTACATTCATTTCTTATGGAAATGTATTATGGGCTCCTGGGTTCGAACCTGGTCCTTTTTAGAGATGAGAATAGTATTCCTGGGGTTTCAGCAGCGTAGAAACAATGCAGTTTGTTTCAGATCTCTAAATGAAGCCGTTTCTGAGATAAATAGAGGGGATGGACAGACATTTGCTTTATATATATATATATGATGCACTCTGCCTTTTGGAGTGGGGCAGGGGGTGCATACATCATGACTCCACTTCCTTAACCATATAGCTATACTAGAGCTCGTAGAGTTGCACTCAGGTTCCAGGCCTTGTAATGGAAATCTTTACCCATGTATGAAGCACTTTTGAGACACCACTAGTGTCTGGTATAGTCTTTTACTCTTTTGAGCTCATCTTAGTGAGGCTGCTGACCCTTCCCTTGGAAATTGCAAGGGGGCAACTCTTGGATAAGCTAAATCTTAATCCCTTTCACAGCATGGGACAGAAAATGAATATGCTCTTAAAGTCATTTTGCTAAAAAATTATCAATAGCACTCGATGCCAATATTACCTTGGAACTGAACATATTGTATTTTGCTGATAATGTACAACTTTTAAACAAAACTCTGGCACAATTATTAGAGAAAATCCTAGATATTTCTTTACCATATGGTAATACATTAAAAAAATGTTAATATTATTCATTTTCATTTAAAAATTGTACATCAGCTAAACACAACATATTCATTTCCAGGGTAAGAAGGACAATGACTGCAACAAATATATCTTTAGTAGAACAACTGCTATAAAATTTTACTCTCCGTGGCCCCATGCAGAGGAAGGTGCTGCAAATTAGCCCAAGGAAAGAGTTTCCCACATGCAGTTTCCAAGGGAAGGATCTAGAGCCCCACTGAGATGAGCCCAAAACAATGAAGTAACCTGGAAACTCTGCTCCTGCCTTTACCCACCACTTATGCCTGCGTCATCTATACATGACATTCATTTATTTGCTTAGGAAATTCTTCATTGTCTATTGATGACATTCAATCACTTGCAAAGGAAATCTTCATCGTTTATAGACGACAACAGGAGCAAAAGGTTTAATCAATTACTTTTCCATATCATTCACAAAAAAATGAATTTAAGGAAGAGACTTCTTCTAAGTCTTAATTTCCTTGATATTTTGAATGGTCTACATGCATACTCAATGTGCACATAATTCAAGTGAGGCACAACTAGTGCAAAGTAACAATGCTTGTAGGCCTTGCATGTACTATGATGGGCCTGTTCAAACCCTTCAATGGTTGCAGTGTGGAAACAAATTGATCTGAAACCGCAATGTTCAGTAGTGATCCTTTCTTGCAAAATGAAAGGACTAATGATGGCTTTACTAGATACAGCAAGTCAACTTGTTAGTTATGGAAAATTAAGTGGTTGTGCATAAACATAGGTTTCCCATTCCCAAATATATCCAGTTTTGTTTGTTAATGAACCCATCCAGATGAAAACAGGCCTCATCCTCCTCATAAATAATGGGTCTTAGCTTAACTAGTAATCAATCTACTCTTGCCAATGACTGTGCCATACTTCATTGTTTGTAGTTTTAGTAAATGCTGTTGTCTTTGAAGTCAATAAATATCAGGTGAGTATGGGGATAACTATGCAAAAGTTCCACAATTGAGAATATTTTATTATGGCGACTGGTTTCGAACTACATGTTCATCATCTGGCACCAACATGTAGGTCGAAACCGGTCGCCATAATAAAATATTCTCAATTGTGGAACTTTTGCATAGTTATTCGCATACTCACCTAGTATGGAGTTCCACCAAGTGAAGGCTTCATCCATAGATTTTATCAATAAATATCCTTTTCGAAACATTTTCCCATCTATTGTTATTTTCATTATTTAGCTATAGCTTATAGGTGAATCTAATCTTCATTACTAACTTAATTAACATTAATCGTGTGATATGCAATGCATCTAAAACTGGTTAATTTCAAACTAAATGAATTTTATAAAACTATTAAGTAATTTTTATCTTTCGAAATCACAGGAAAATATGGAAAACATACCTGTTTTAACTCCTGTTCAGAAATCTGTGGTGCAGGAGGTTCAGGAGCCACCGGAGGTGGAGGTGTATAAATAGACACTGGTGGATAAGCAAAATGCCGTACTCCATAAACGTTTGCAGGTACCATAACTGGTGTGACCTGAGGATAAACATAGGGCTGAGGTGCCGTCTGGGAAGAAATGAAAATGAGAAATTAACTAAATTTCTCATATTTACAACGCTATCATACCTTGAATGCCAACCTAAATTTTTAAAGAGAAAGAAGTGGGTTCACCATACTCGGGCAAGTATTAGATGGGTAGATAAAAAAATGAGCGAGAATGAGATAAAGGTTTTGAGAGCTGAAACGGACTCATTAAAAGTAACAAAACATCAGATAGCTCAGAATAGGTTAATGAAGACTGTATTGATATAATTGAAATAGTGATTCAATCAATGAACAGCCATGCCCCCCTCTCGCTTCACCTAATATATTAATTCTCACACATGATATGTCTAAAATCTTCAATCACAGAAGTCTTTGATTTAGCGAACAATTTTACTGAAGATTTCTTTTCTTATACCTCCAAATATGCTGGAATTTTCAGGTGTTTCAAAACATTCCATTAGCCAAATGCCCATGCAAATTTCATTAGCCTTTCTTGCAACCTCACACTACAAAACGTCCTGAATAGTTGGTAAGAGAGAAGCCAGAGAGGCAAATTAAGGAAAGTGTTCAATTGTACAAAGAGAAGAGTTAGATATCAAAAACTACTCTAAACTACTAAAAAAAAAGGCAACAAATATACATGGTACTTAGGGGCACATGAATCAATTGAGAGGAAACTGGTGTGTTATTTTCTCTTCTGAATTTAAGTTGCACAAATTATATTAGAAGCTGGCAGAATTAATTACAGAATTGAAAATTCTATTAGGAGTAATAACGAATAAAATATTTCAAGTTAATTCCAATATGGCCTGTGTACAAGTTTATTGTAAAAGTTTATCAGATATGTTCATTCATCAAATATCTCACAAAGATAGAAAAAGTCTATAAGATTAGATAGTTATGAGGGAAAATTCTTGCACACCAGAGCAGGAATGGGGATGTCCAAAATTATATCAAAACCTTGGAATCAAACAGGTCCATTCTGGTATTTAGTTAAAAGTGTATCTATACCTTTCATTGCAAACTCATGATGAGAATGATTTCTTCCAATATTCTCTAGTTTGAGAAAAATTTTCAAACAAGATCTTTAATAATTAAGAGGTTGATTCATATTTTATTTTCACAAATTTTTATTGCATTTCATTGAACGACCACCATAATTACACAACTTACATACAAATTCATTAAAACCTGAACCAATCCTAAAATTCAAAAGTTAGAATTTGTAATGGGTATAAGTTTTCATATATTTATGAAAAGAAATACGTACTTCTCTGTTAAAGTCACATCACTTTCTGCTGCAGAAATGAAAGCCACACATTGATATTTTCAGTAAAAAAATTCCTTCACTTTCAACTAATTACTTTTACAGCCATGTATGAAGATAGAATCTTTAACAATTATCAAATAATTGATAGTCATCTAACTACATACTAAATGTGGAAGAAATATGTGAAAACTGAGGGAAATTATTGCAGAAAAGATAAGAGATAACAATGGGAAAATCTTCGTATTTGTTAAAATAAAATGCTTTCATGATACAAGAAAACCACCACAAGTAATAGAAAGGCAAAGTTAGAAACAACTATGAATGAGAATGGAAGGCATGAACATGGAGTAGAACATTATGTTAGAAGGAAAAATTGCATGAAGTCAACCAGAGCCCAACCATATCTAGTAGATTACGATAAAAACACAAGAGATAAAAGTATGATGGTCACACAACTTACAGAATAGCTGAGCACAAGATTAATGGAACCTTCCATTTCATCTCCTTGTTTTCCACTTAAAGGATACCAATCCTCACGAGTTTCTCCATTCATCACAGCTGCTGGGATAGGGATGTGAGCCCATGCTATGAGCTCATCCATCTTGAAAGAGCATTCGTCAAATATTTCCAAATAAATGACATTGACACCTTGTGGAAGAAGACTGGAATAAAGAACATCAAAGAATTGTACAAACTGAACACACTTGACAGCAATTTATAAACACTACGTCTCAAAAAGTTTCTCTTTGGTTTCTTTCTTATGTAATCTTTATGGAGATATTAAGGTGTCAGGCAAATAAAATTGCAATACATAACAGTAACACGAGTACGACCGAAACTCAAGTAACCAGCAAGAATGGCAAAGCCAACATAATCTTTAGGAAATAACAGCATACCACTGGATTTCTTGGTTCCATCGTGGGTTTTTTCCACCGTTTGGATCTGTGCGAGTTTCGTACACGCAATGCCCCACTCTCAACCTTACATAAGGATCCATTCTTGTGACACCATAATTTTTCGCCAATTTTGCCTGTAATTCAGTGCCGGTAAATATGAAAATGTGGTTTAACTTATTACAGTAACTCTTAAATTGCATTAGGACAAATACATACACTTCCAACAGTGATGCTCAGTCTGCCAGCTGAATTGTGAGTATATGGTATTCCAACCATTTGTTGCTGTAATGCAATAGCTGCTTGCTGATCAGCGGCTTCTTGTTGCTGCTGAGAAGTTGCAGTTATTCTTAAAAAATCCGAAGGAAGAACTCCGAGGAAAACCTGTTTTCGATTAAATTCACCGTTAATAAATGATCAACAGAAACCCAAAACTTAACAATGACAAGTTGTTTATTTCATTATTATCGAAATCCTGCTATAGCGACTGTAAGCTGCAATTAATATAAACAGCAAGAAATTTAGAGCTCTTGCTAACTACTTTTTCAAGGGGAGAAAAGTCCACGCAATAGTGAGACAACGGTTAAAATTTAATAGTACTTCCATGGATAATATAAGGTATCCTAATATAACTTAGCAAACATTTGCCATTCTTCTGCGAGTATGCCTCTGGTACTTACTCTCTTCCTACGTTCCTCATTTTTCTCCGCTGATGTCATTGCCGCCATACTGATAGATTATGCGTAATTCCCTTAATTATCTGAATACGTTCAAGTGACGAGCATCTAGGCTTTCATTGCCTACGCTTGAACTGCCCATCTACTACCCAAAACGTCAAACAGCCATTTAATTTCGCATTCATTTCTTTATGCTAGGGTTTAAACGGTTTAAAGATATACCTGGAAAACCACATCGAAAAATATGATATTTTATATATTATCGTATTTATTCGTCTCTTATTCTAAAATATGATATTACTTAACTAGATACATTTTTTGGCATTTAATTGTCAAGGCGGAAGATTCAAAATTAGGACGTGGTCAAGTACAGTGAGTACAGTCAAGTAGTCTCTTTACAAACAGCGCCATTGTTAAAATTTTAGGATGTAAACTGTTCTTTACTTTCATTTGTGATTTTCGTTTTAAGTAACTATTTAATAATGGTATTTTCGGAACTCTATTGTATCTTTCTTGGTTAGCTGTGTAGAAGAGAGTCGTTGCGATAATTTGCACGCAAATGCTACGTTCACATGAAGAATAATCTGTATTAAACTAACATTGCTTTACAGTCATGAGGCTTGTTTAGCAAACAATATATTTTCTTGAAGCACTTTAGTTTGTTAAAATATATGAATCGAATGTAGTATTTAGGAATCGGCCAACTAGTCAAGGTAATCTTCAGAATATCGTGCTTTATTAGGTTAGGTTATGATAAATACATGATTGTTTAGGTCGTGGAGGTTTTATCGGAGGTCTACCCTTGATATCCAGATGAAGTTATAGAAAATTTCATTAAGAGTTACTTATTTAAGATCATCATTCGCTCAAGTTAGAAGAAAGCGATGGTTCTCTTTCCGCATCAATAAGGAATTTAGGCCGGATTTTCTTTAATATTTCACGTATTTCACACATCTCTACTCTAATTTCACTCTCATATCTTTATAATGTAATGGATGAATGGAAGTAACTATTGATGGTTAATTTATTAGATATTAACTTAATTATTATAATTATTTTGTATTCATAATGGAATGAATAATATGTCCTTTCTATGATTTTGTTGAAGAATTTTTTCAAAGATAATCGCTCTTTCTCCTCTACTCCAAATTTTAAAACTTTTATACTCCTGAAATTTCTTTTATTTAAGTGACTCAGAAGAATCAGAATCACACAAAGCAAAGAGTAAAAGCCAAAGAGGTTATTTTTCTGAATATTTGACTCAGAAGTGGAAGCAATCCAAAAGGAAAGCCCCTCACTGGGAAACAAAGCTAACATGGGAGGTTTCAACTGACAGACAAGCTCCAACAGTTGTTCATCTTCCACGGCCAAGAACAGAACATATTATATCCCTTGAACCGAAATGGGTTATCTTGGAGGAAAATTATGAAATAGTGTAATATTTGCCTCATATTAGTCGTTTATTATTTGAAATAGACATCCTAAACGACTAATATTCTTTTCTTAGACTTTTCCTTTGAAAGCATTTGAACCAAAAGTTTTCATTGAGTATGAAACAGATCCAAGATGTATTCCAAGAAACTTAGAAATTGAAAGAAGAAAGAGGAAATATCAGTCCCTCCTTATAGAAGAACTGTTACTGGCATATAATATTGAAAAATATCAATTGGTACCTTCAGGTGTTTTGAGCTCTGTGCTAACCTTGGATGAAATATTTGGACTTAATCACATTGCTAATTATCTTCCTTTGGAATTGTTCGATGACAAAGGATTTGATTGCAGGTATTATCTGACTGATCTATAGAGAAAATAATTAGCTATCTAGTTTTCTGATATACTTTATTCATTCAGAACACCAGAGGAATGGATGAATATGGGAATAGTTGAAGGAGTGAGGCATCCAGTTCCCGCAAAAGCCTTTATACCATTCTTCTTAAATTCAAACGTTACTGAGAGAGACAGATTACTCAACTATGGATGGGTAACCTGTGCTGTCTTAGATTATGATGATGAAATTGAAAAATACACAGTGCTGTCCTTACAAGACAATAAAACATTTGTCCTTCCAAGAATTTATATTCTCTTTTTAGCAGAAAGCCCTGAAGTTTTTGCATACAGGGTATATGATGCAATTGAAAGGAGAAATAATTGTGAACGAAGGATTAGGTGAGAATCAATTCCTTATTTCTTATTCCTTATTTTGTTCTTGAAGAAAAATACCTTTACAACTTCTGTGGTTTGGTTGTATTTCTTTCTAGATATCAACTTTTTTTGGATTTAATGAAAATAGAAGATTATAATCAAATTGAAAATGCAAGTTTGAAAAGAATTGTAGAAGTGTCAACTAGAAATGCTGTCACTGGAATATACGAAGAGACTTTAATCCATGTAAATCCTTTTTATTGCAAATTTTTAATTTGATTTCTGCTAAATTAGACTACTAAGACTAATTATGCATGTTTTAAAACCAAATAATCAGTCCCCATTCCCCTCTAATAATTCTTAGGAATTCATTCAATCTCTTGAGTATAATTTTCTGAGAGGAAATAACAAATTAATTTTCATTTGAAGAGTCTGTTTTAAACTAAAGTTGATACTCCATTTTTTTGAGAAAAAATATTTAAAAGATATGACTACTGATCACAAAATAAAATTATATACATCTCAATCCTCAGACATTGTTACAATTAATTAAATTATATTGTCTTATGCTTGTAAAACTTATGAAGACTGAGAAAAGATCAATTTTTAAATTTAATTTGTTTCATTGGTAACATTTTGTAGGTGTTAAGTTGCAAAAATAATTCCAGAAAAATATAAGTAAAATAATGTAGAAAGAGAATAGCTTAGATTATGGATTAATTAAAAATTTTATTCATATATTAATAATTTTAATCATTTTCTGGATTATCTCATCCTTCATGTTTATTCTGAAAGGATCCATTTCTATGGTAAATTGAGATATTTCATATTAAAGATTTTAATAAAAGAGAGTATAAATTATTAATTTGAGTTAAACTTTCATGTACCAATTGTACTAATTGATCAATGCTAACTTTGTTCTAATATTGAAACAAATAGTTAATATCTGCTTGTCTCTTTGATCATTATCTAATATATCCAATACCGTATAAGGTACTCATATATGATAATACTTGTCACTTTCCTTGATTGACATAATTTCATGTTGGCTTGTTTGAATGAACAGCATTGCTTGGTCAACAGCTTTTTTTCTTTGGCTCATCAATGAAATATTGAATGATTTGTTATCCTATATTGCCTAATATGTCAGCATGGTAGTACATTGACTTTATTGAGACATATCCCTCTTGTGTGGGTACGTTTGAGCCAAAATAATTTATTCATCTTATCTCAAGAGACGATGTCACAGAATAACTGTTATCAGCTTATCAAAATAATAGGAAAATAAAAACTAAAGATATTTGCAATTGAAATTTCCTGTTTGGTTTGAGAGACAATTTCCATTTGCCAACATATGACTTATGGAGTGTTTTTAAACCTCTAAACCAATATTACAATAAAAAAATGTTACTATTGTTTTTTTCTTGATTTTGACAGTTGCATTGTTTCTTTTTCTCTTCTTTTTTAGGAGTCACCTAAAACAAAACTCCTTATAATTTGCTTTTGAATTTCAGTGAGCAGTCATTTGAATTTAAATGTATAAACTATATCAGAATTATCATTTCCAGTATTTGGAAGAAGTGAAACATTTTTATCGGCGATCAACATGTGATTTCCTTTTTAGAGGGGCAATTAAAAAGAATCCTGATCTCTTCAAATTTATTGTAATTCCAGAGGAAGTGGATCATATGATAGGTTAAGTTTCTTTTTTTTCATCATTACCTTTCAATATTTTCAGAAATATTAGAATGGAAGTTCCTTTTAATAATAAAAATCATCTTGATGAAAGCATGGGTTCATGATCAACAAAATTTAGATTTTATATAATTAACATGAACTACATCAAATGGAATTTAATGGAAATCTACTGTAAAAAGTCCGTAAAAAATTTCAACAACCAATGGCTTCATATGAATTTTGTATTAGTTTTCTGTTGATTCCCACTTTCTCTAACCCACAACTAAGAATGCTAAATTACCATGACTAATTTCAGGATGAAATGTGAATGGCTTAATTCCACAATGATAATTATCTTGAACAATAGACTAGATTAAGTAAATTTAGGTTACAATGATCCTAAAAATATATCACCTTCTTATTAAGTTATCGAAGAAGGTGTAATAGTATGTACTTATGATTAACCTCAATTTAAAAGATGATGTATATTCCATTATTAAGGCTGACTTATTAATAAAAAATTGGTATTGTTCTTTATAAAACCCCCTATTCGGTAGTATATCTTTATAAATCAGATGGATCGCTTTATAAATCAGATTTTAACTGTAAGAGGTGAAAGAAGTTATGACATTGCTTAAAATACCACATTATCTTTGAAATTACAGGCTGTACAACAGAAATAGAAATTCCAGTGTATGATTTCAAGGGAATTCATGAATATCTAAGTTTAGTATTTTTATACTGCAAAGAGGAATCATATAGTGCTATGACTCAGATAGTGAATGAATGTAGAATTGCTAGTGAAAAATGTCTCTTCAGCAAAGCATTTGGAGGTGTTTATTTAGATAATTTTTATTCTATGCAGCTGGCTACTACAAATTCAGTAAGATCTTTTCTACTCAACTATTTATTTTGATATAGAAATATTTTCTTGCTTTATCTGCTTTATATTTGAGTATAGGTTATGAAGTATCTGAAAAATGATTTGGTTGAAAAAGTAGTGCATCATATTAAAATGTCCTTGAGAGACATTAAGGAAGGCTGGTTTAATTTAATGGTGAAGGACTGGTACACTTATGAGATATCTAAATTATCAAGATTCATGAATCTAGTAAAATTTCATATGCAGGTAAGTTTTATGACAGAAATTTATTAAAATATGATGATGCTCCTTACATGTTGATCAAGTTTCTCTTATAAACTAATTGATATTTTGTAATTTTTTTTAACAAGAGACTTGGGAAGGATGAAAATTAATGTCATGTTTCTTATGATGCATAAGTGTATCTAGTGCATGGTGTAAACTTTTGAAAATCTATCATAATTTGCAGGGTTACTGTTGAATGCATAGAAAAAAAATCATTAAAAAGGGCATTTTTGTGTTGCAAATACAATCAGTCAGTTTTCTTTCCAAATGAGTATTTTTAAATTCATTATATTACTTAAATAGTGTGAAACATAAGCCTTATTTAATCAGTAATTAAAAAAGTAACCTCTCTAACTACCTCTCTATGTATAAATGCAAATCCTGACCAAGAATTATGGACATACTTATTTGTAAATAAAAATGTTATTCCTTTGACAGTAAGAGACATATTTTGATTTTTTCTATTTAAAGATAAACATTTCATTTATGAAAGGAATCTTTCCTGTAAACCAGACATAACGTATCCTAGCTGAAGTAGTTTCATAAGTCAGCAAATACTCTAATGGGCACATTTGGCTGGAAGAAGAATAAAAAGAATACTGCATTTGAAAATTAGAGTTAAAAATAAGAAACATTTTGGCCTCAAAATCTTAGAAGTTTGCTGTATGTAAAGTGGTTACCCATCTTAATTTTTGATGTATATGATTATCTTGTCTCTATGCCTTCAATGTCATTTGCTATCCTATTGCTTTCATAGCCTTTTTAAGGATCACTTTGCTAAAAATGGTGGTTCAAGATATCCAAGTGCAGTGATTCTCAATCAATTGTATATAAACTCATGGGTGGCTGTGGTTTATGATTGAGGGTTCACAGATTTTCAAATGTGATTTCCTCAGAATAATATGTTGTAACCAATTAAGTAAGAATGTGCATTTGTGATTAATACTTGGATTAAAATTTTGTACATTTCTGCCAAATGTGACATGGTATCTTCTTGAAGATCTTAAGAGACAGTTTGTTGAAGATGTCACAAAAATGAAATTAAATCCTTAATAAAGAAATAATCTTCTAATAGGTGTGAAGTAATGTGTTTCAACCCACGTGCATTTTCTACCCACAAATTTCATGGTCAAAGGTCATCAATTTGTCATCATTTCAAGGGTCATCAATTTGTCCCAACACTAATCCAGTGAGAATACCCCAGATCTTATCTAGAAAGTTTGAAATATAACCCCTGAAAAAGATAAAGAAACAGATCTGCAAGTAGTAAAGATGAGGGGCTTTGGAACAATACCAGAATATAAGAAGTGTTTGAATGGTCAAAAAGTAGCAGTGCCTATAATGCTCTTGTTGGCATTATTATAATTCAAGTAGTAGAAGCAAAGGTAGAATGTGGAGGGCTGAGTTGAGTATTAGCTGGAGTTGGTGGTTATGAAGCAGTGCAACAGTTATTTTGCTACAATACAATGCTAATACAAATTTAAGCTTAAAGGCATGTAAAACTGGCACTCAAATAGCTATGTGGATAATTTGTTGGTTTCTGGCAAAAGCAGCTCCTGGTTCGACTCCTAGTGTGAGTTACAATATTGATTGAGCTTTGTGAAGAAAGCAATAATCATACGCAATCAATTAACAGTGACTTGGGTATCAGGCCTAGGAATTAACTGAGGTATGGCAGTTGATGTTCCCATAGAAAAGGCCTATAGGCTAGGACCCACCCCTGGTTTCTCTATGGATAATAATAATTATTTTAGTCTAATAAGTAGATTCTAGATGTATAACTTGGGGGGAAATTGATATGATATTCAGGTTAAAGCTGATGCTTTGGGATGGAATCATCACATTTTTGGCAAATGTATATTCTACTGTGATATCAATGAAGAAGTTCAGGGAATTGAGGCTTTCTCTTTGCCATCACCATCTCATTGCCCCAACCAAATACAACCTCTAACTCTTGCCTAGGATTTGAAGAATATATTCCCTGCTAAAACTTGATCTCTCATTCCTATATTTTCTGTTTTCTTGGATCATTATTCATCCAACTCATTTGTTTGCACTTCTGGGCCCCACCATGCTTTTCCTCAATTCACCATTTTCAATTTTCAATGGGCTTTAGTTATCATATATTTGAAGAACATTTTGGGTTTATTTCTGACGTACTCTAAACAGAATTCAAAGTTCATGACAGCATGCAATATGTTCATGACGGCATCTAGGCTAACCTTTAAGACTATTGATTAATACATATCATTATTATATAAAATAATTTGCTATTTTGAATTGTTTTTTTATTCCAGGAATCCTTGAGAGAGTTAGTTGAGTCTTCAATCACAATGTTTGTCTCTATGTTTGAATGTTTATGCTATCCAACTTTAGCTTGTGATGATAGTTTTGTTTGGGGTCCAGATTTGACACTACTGGCTTTTAAATCTAAATATCAGCCGATTTTTTCAGTAGATCTGAAAATTGATGATAGCATTGGGCCTAATTATTCCACAGAACCTGACGAGTTTAAGGTAAATGTCCTATTACAATATTTCAATGTGGAGGAAAAAATAAACATGCATCTTAAACCATCTAAATTCATAATTTAATACTTGTTCAATGCAAGCATACATTAGCAAGAAATTGAACGTACTCCAATGATGGTTGATAAAATGTAGTTTGTGCGGAGTTATTGATTAAATGGTCTTGCATTCCTCTTTTGGTACAGGTTCAGCTTCTTCAGTTATTTGAAAATGCTGTGATTGTGAGCCATGGCATTCCTCAGGTTCAACCATATCTTTTGACTAATCTAAGATTTCCTGATGTACTCTTCTTATCATCTGTTGGACTTGCTGAAGAAAACATGGCTGAGAAGAAGCAGAAAATGTTATGTGCAATTCAAAGTGCTATATATCCTCTGAAGGCTTATGCTAGAGAATACAAAGAATTTGTTTCACTTTACTTTGCAACTGTTGAAGATTATATAAAGTAAGATTTTCACCAATATTCCTATTAACCACTTTTCTTCAATATAAGATGATTCTTTTTCTTAGATCCTTCACAACAGATAACCCTAGTACTACAGCTATGAAAGAAGAAGCAATAAGACAGAGAGATTATGCAAAAGATTTGGAAGAGAGAATTCCTGATGAATTAGAAATAGGACCATTTCTTGTGTTGATAAATAATGTTAAAAAAGTTCTCTTGGAAAAAAGATGGAGTTTTTACAAAGCTCTCCTTGATTACTTAGCTGTGAAATTGAATGAAAGAGTGGAAGAGGTTTGTATTTTACTTCTCCACACTTCGTGAAAATCTTCAAAAGAGACATCTAATTTAAGTAACCTTGCTGTATTTCTAGCATGGCTTTCAAACCAAAGAGATGTAACAATCCTGTCTCAAAACATTATGTTAAATGTAAGATCCTGAAAGAGATGAAATGATGAGGTCCATCACATCATTTCATCAACTCTTTGACATGAGATTTTGCTGTATGTAAACTGAATGATTTCTTGAAATGTTCATGTAATATTTTGTTAAAGTTTTCATCTTTAAACCAGGTTTTAATGGTCTTAATTTTGTTTATTAGGGAAAAATGATTCAAGTAGAGGAAATTTATTATTATTAAAGATTATCGTTAAAAAATATTTCATCATAGGTATTTATTTGGCTGATTATATAAATGACCTTTCAAATTAGCTTTTGAAGGAATTAGTTTCTTTTATTGAATTATATTCATAGTATGCATATGTTAATGCTGGTTGAAAATCCACTAAAATAGTAATTTATAAAATGAGTATGTGATATTTAGAGCTATAAATATAATTTCATAAGACTTTCTTAACATATAGGTATGCCTTGAATTCAAGAAAATAATCTTGAGATTGAATGAAAAACCAATTTCTATAGAAAAATTATTTGAAATAAAAGAATGGATGGAAACCATTCCTCTGAGTGTGAAAAGTCAAGATGATGTATTGAAAATTGTCCTCAATGTAAGAAACAGAAATTTTCAGTGTTTAAACCTGCAAATTCAGAAACAATTTTTGAAATTTATTTCAATTAAGAAACATATATGTAATTAAGATATCAGTTTATAGTTTAAAAGACACAATTTCCTTGAAGGAATACGAAGTTCTGGATTTTTTCTATTACAACATATCAGATGATGATTTTAATTTAAAATGGGAAGCCATTGGATTCCCACACAAGATAACCCTTCAAATCAATGAAACACATGCTATGCATAGAAATGAAACAGAGAGGTTAGAAAAACTCCAACTAGGAGATGAAATAGCATTGATGGAAAACTTTGAACAACTCACACTAAGAGTTCATGCTCTATCTTCTCCAAAACTTGATCTCTCTAAGGTAAGCTAATTGAAAGTAAATTGAATTACATCAATACACTTAATATCAATCACTTTTCCTTAAGTATATGTTTTGTGATTTGTCATGAATTTATTTTTTAAAGTGTGAAGAGGTAGCTATTGAAGTAAGAAGAACATGGAAACAGCTTCAGGATTGTTATGAAACTGGTAAACTACTTAACCATCGACAGAAGCTTTTTGGTATGCCTATTAAGCCATATGAAGCTATTAGTGATCTGAAGAAAGAATTTGAACCATATAGAAACCTTTGGATCACAGCTTCAGGTATAAGAAAATGTATTTTAAGTTTAAGAGAAAATTATATTCTATGAATATTAATATCGGAAACCTAAGTCTTGGTGCAATTTCCTGAAAGAAATTATTATACTCATAAAACAAGGAAGAGTTGGGAAAGTAGGAAGTTTTTAAAATAGGTAATTTCATCTGTTTTTATTTTTGATCTTTTTCATTTTGAGATGCCTTTTATCAGTCCTTGTGGAATGATCTTTTGGCTAATAAATGTGTTATAATTATTTATAAGCTAATTCATTAATGATTTTCATTCAGTTATTAGTGATAAAGAAAGTTTTTAGCCAAATGATGCACAAAACTATTTGCTGTTTAAAAGCACCTTGAATGATAATAGTTTGTTATTCTAAATTTATAAAAATAGAACATAAATCATCTTATTTTATATGTTGCATTATCTTTGAATTTGCTATCTTAGATTATTAATAAAATAAACAAAAATCATATTTTGTTTTTCTTTTGTGTAAAAAGTATGTACATAATCTTTTTTTCCAATTTGATATTCAGTTGCTTCAAAGTATTTGTAAGTAATCTTTGCTGAAGTACTTTGTAATTGTTATTCATTTTCCAAATTACTCATCTTCAGAATGGATGAAATGGCATGAGATATGGATGGACAATCCTCTTGTACACTTAGAGTCTGCTATTGTTGAACCAACTGTCATGGATTTGCAGGAGACAATAACAAAGTGCATAAAAATATTTTCTGAAATCCCAGGTATGTAACAAGGATGCAACATTATTTCAATTTGTAATACATGTCCTAATAATTTCTTACTATCAGCTGCTCAAGCTGTTGCTATCGAGCTCAAAAGTCAAATTGAAGATTTCCTTCCTCTAATTCCAATGATCAATGCACTATGTAACCCTGGGATGAGAGACAGACATTGGGAGAACTTTTACAAAGAAACAGGTATGCATAAGAACTATTTGATGATTTCGTTTAGTAAATATGACCATTTAATGCAAATATATTACTGTCAATATACATATCAAAATACGGTTATGCATTAATCGTCTATAAGAGGAAAAAATGAACCTATGAAATCTGCTGGAAAAATTCCATAAAATCTATTTATGTGCTTAAAATTTCTTGTTTTGAAATTCCTTGCAGGAGTGAAGATTGTGCTTAGTCAAACATTAACCTTCAACAAGTGTCTTGAGCTTGGTATTGCTAAATTTTACCCCCATCTCCAAAGTCTCTCTGAAAAAGCATCAAAGGAATATTCTATTGAAAGCTCCTTATTAAATTTAGAAAAAAACTGGGAAAGTGCATCCTTTGATATAAATCCATACAAAGATACTGGTAATTATTATCATAATTTCATTTTATGCCTTTTAAATGGTACATCAAGCATACGAGGATAAGGTGAAAATTTCTTTGCCTGACAATGAAAGACAGCGATTTTCAGTTAAAAAATTATTTTATTTTTCTACATAATCTCCCTTGACTTCAACACACATGGTCCAGCATTTCTCCAACACCAGTATTCCTTCCCGGAAGTGAGACTCTGGAAGGCTGTGAAAATATCCATCTATGGCCCTCTCAACTTCTTCATTTGAAGCAAAGCGCTTCCCAGAAAAAAATTTCTTCAAGTTTGGGAACAGATGGAAGTCTGAGGGTGCTAAATCAGGAGAATAGGGGGGATTGCTGAGCAAATCGTACCCCAAATCCTGTAATTATCCCTTCACCAACGCACCTATGTGAGCAGGTGCGTTGACCTAGTGAAAGATGTTTTTTTTCTTCTTCAAGCCAGACCTCTTCTCGCGAATTTTGGCATCCAGCTGGTCAAGAAGGTTGAAGTAATATTTGCCTGTAATTGTTCTGCCTTTTTCAAGTTAATCAATTAACAGGATCCCTTTTGCATCCCAAAACACACTGGCCCTGACCTGTACGGCAGATGCGATTGACTTCACTTTCTTTGGCGCTGAACCACCAGCTTCCACCCACTGCTTCGACTGCTGTTTTGTGTCTGGCGTGTAGTGGTGGACCCATGTCTCATCCATGGTGACAAATCGCTGCACAAAATTGGTCAGTGCCCTCTTGAATCGGTCCAAACATTGCTGCAAAAATCACTTGCGCATTTGCTTTTGATCAGCATTCAGCAAATGCAGCTCCCACCTTGTGCAGAGCTTTCACATCCCCAATTCTTTGTGCAAGATGTTTCGCACCCTTTCTTCCGATATCCCCACAGCCTCAGCTATCTCACTCACCTATCGTCCAACATGATATCGTGCACCTTTTCGATGGTTTCCGGTGTGGTTGTGGTTTTTGGCCATCCTTCACGTGGGTCATCTTCAAGGGATGTGCGACCACGTTAAAATTCAGCTGTCTACTTTTTAAAGGTTGAAATTGAAGGAGCAGAGTCCCCGTACACTTTTGTCAACTTCGGATGAGTTTCCTTAGGGGTTAATCCATCCAAAACAAAGAATTTTATGACCGCACGATATTCAAGTTTATCCATTTTAACGAAAAACACGAAAGATGTCTACTGCAACAATACGTGTAAACAAAATACTTGAGAGAACAAGTTGAAACTTGTCTTACGAACTAATAACATGTGCGCCCAGACAGGGATCATCAATTTTCGCTGATTGGAATGCCATCTCTGTGTCAGGCTGAGAACTTTTCACCTTACCCTCGTAACTTTGAAGATCTTTTGACTTGGTTTATGATTAAGCTGTTTGTAGTCTTTTTTCCAGTATTTGTGGGGATTAGGGATGCTAACTTTATCAGATTCACCAGGGTACTCTTAGATTTTGATAATGTTGAGTCTTTTGCCTAAGAAAGTGGCTTATTTTTTCTTCTACTCAGCCATGTAGCAATCTTAAGGGTAGTAAGTTATATTCTTCCATTTGAAGCAACTCTTAAAAGAAACTGCACTCAGTCATTTACTCATGACAAGATTTACTTTTGACTTAATGGCTGTATGTTAATTTGGAGATTGGTACATTCTTCATATTAGATTTGATGGAATTAGATGGACATATTAACTTTTGCTGAAGGGTCTGAAAATACACGAGAAAAATATATTTGGTTTTTTGCTTTGGTAATATCCACATATTTTCCACTTTATGATTATGCTGTATGGCATTACAATGATGAATTCAACACAAATACTACTCCACAAAGTTCTTATTGTTAATTCCTATTCTGCAGTTTTAATCATGTGTAATAGAGATGAAGAAATTAATGAGGTCATGCTTTTCATATTGTTTCAACAAAAAGGCCTCAATATATACAGTCACTTAATTGAGTAGGTCTTAAGTTAATGCGTAACTCTAATATGACAGGGAGAGTTTTCAAATTCCAACCATTTTTTAAATATTGTGTCTTTTCTCTTGCTGAAAACTTATCAAAATTTCACTTTTAAAATATGAAATAATGATAAATTTTATGCAAAAATTGATTTTATTTTGATTCTAATAGAAACCAAAAGAATCTTTTTTTGCGTGCATTGGAGGTAGTTTGAAAAATTTTCTTACAATTCTTATGTTGTGTATAAATGCATTGTGGTAATTCAAAGTAAGATAAAAGTTTTTTATGTTAAATCCTTTCTATTTTAATTCACTACAAATTCCTCCTTAATGTGAATGATTTATTTTTCCTCTGTAACCACATTTTAAAGCTCTCGAGATAGTTTTCTTCTTTAAGGTCCAAATTTCAGATCCATACAGGACAACACTCCATATAAAACATTTGGCAAATCTCTCTCTTAAAATAACATGTATTTTTTGGCAGTAATCAGTGCTTTGACCCTTACGACGGCTCTCTTTCTTAAAGAAATTCTGGTATTAATCTCTCGCATGCAGTTTCCATCTCTGTTTATCAGGTTACACAGATGTTTGAATGATATCACATGCTCTATTCTCTGGCCTTCTTATTAGACATTAACATTACCTTTTTCTTCCCCAAACTTCATGACCTTTGTTTTTTCTTGTGTATTTTCATTCCTTACATTTCTCCAACCTTATATATATTCTCCATGGTTTTCTGTAGCTCTTTTTCTGTCTCTGCTACAACTGCTTGATCATTAGCACGTTTTTTATTTTTACTCCTCCAACTTTTACTCCAACAATTAGAGTAAGGTACTGTATTTATCAGAATACAATGTGCTTTCTCTAAATATATAGGGCTGAAATTAAACCTGAGACTTATGTGTGTATACTGCATTTTATTTAAACTCAGTTGAATGAAATTCATCTTGAACAAAATTGTTCTTAAAATTGAACTCAATGGAACAAAAATTTTACTAATTTTTTTCTTATTTTGCTTCAGTATTTTAAATTTAGTCTACTTTTTAAAAGCTCTATAAATGCTTCAAGCATTATCTAAAAGAAGTTCAGAGTTCCAATGCTTTTATATTTTTTATTTTCATAGACAGTTTTTTTCTCAATATTGTGTTTTAGTTTAATATTTGATCAAAATTTCTGTCTTGAAAACATGGTTGTGTTATACTCCAGGTTATGTACATAATTACAGTAATTATCTAGAAAATTTAAGCTAAAAGTTCTATTTATTCTAATATACGCTGAACTTGAAAATATTAAGAGAGACAAAACTGAACAAAATAGCATAAAATGTACTACAAAAAGAAACATTTCCAGTTGTAATGTTTTTGGATGAAAATTTTCTGAGTCATCTAAATCATTCAGTCAAAAATTCTACCTGAAAATAAGAATTCATTCTGTGGTCCTGGTTTCATTACATTTTAACACCTTTAGGCCAACCTATTCATAAAAATGTGTCCACATAATGAAACCTTACTCTCAGAATAAACAATGATGAGGGGTAGGTGTTTAACATTGCATGAAGACGAGTGGACCTAAAAACCCAAGAGTAAACATACATGCAAAATAGCAGGATACTGGACTCATGTTGCTATCAGGGATTAGAACTCAGGCCTCATATTTGAGACCTGGGTTTGTGTCCCAGTCATGTTGTTATTTTTCACTTATGCTTTGGTTATGAAAATTAAACACCTTTCTCTCATCTTTGTTTGTTTCCCTTGGGGGAATACCTTATAGTAATGCTTTGTGAGTCGACTGTCTGGACGAGGACTTCTGGTGGTGGTTGGTGTCACTATGTGGAGTGCCACTTGCCTCCCTCACAAAGTATCCCATTAACAGATATTTGAGTGCCAGTAATGTTGCTATTTTTCACTTCTGTTTATCTCTGGGTATTGGAATACATTTCTGTTTTTGGGTGATGTAATAGTATTTTTTTATTTCATTCCAATTGGTAACAGGTACCTATATTGTTAAAATATCAGATGAAATATCTCAACTTCTTGATGATGATACTGTTATCATCCAGTCATTATTATTTAGTCAATACAAAGATGCATTTGAAGAGAGATTAGCTGAGTGGGAAATGAATTTAAAAATATCTCAAGAAGTAATTGAGGTCTGGCTTGACTGCCAAAGGTAAGAACCCTCATCAGATTATTTTATGAATTTTATTGTTAAATGGCTTACAGCATCTTCAAGGAAGTAATTATTTATTTGATTTGGCTTTCTTATAATAGTTTTTTTTCCTTGATAATTACTTTATTCCACGCATAATACTTCTAAAGACCTTGAAGCCTTTTCTAATAATTTTTGTATCTAGTTTCATTTGAAAAATCTAAATGGGTTGGTTTATGTTGATATTTCTCTGTAATTATTTAATCTTTTTGCAAAAATTATATATTTGAGATTAGTGTTGTGCAAGAACCTAGAAGAAAGAGTGTGAATTTGTGACTTTTTCTTTTAATTGATTTAAATTAACTGCAGAATCCCACTATAGAATTTGTACTATATTCATTGCATTAAATATCTGTCAAATGTATGCCTTACAAACTTTTAACAAATCATTAAGTAATGGGTAGTCTAAAAAATAGCCGAGTAGCACTTAAGAATAAATTGGTAGGCTACTTAGGCACTCATTTATGAGGGAGCCCTCCTTTTCATGGATTTATCAGTCTTAACATTAGGTTATAAAAGCTGAAAGACCTTTTTTTCTTTACTTCTTGATGCCTCCACATTCTCATGTTACATTTTTTGCATTAATATTTTTACTGATAAAAGTTAAGAGTTGTATGGAAAAACTAAAGTTAAAAGATTGAACACTTTAATTGTTTGCTTTCATAAATCAAAATAATTAACACTTTAATTTTCAGTGTTTCATTCTTTTCCTTACTCTTCTGTTATAGATGAAACCAAATATTTATATTCTGTAGAATACTCTTTTCAACTCCTAATTTCAGACTGAGTGAATCTATGAGAGTTGGTCAGAAAGTAATGCCTCACATTTTTTTCTCAAAAACTATATATTCTATTAAAATGAAATTTACGCAGAAAAAGAATGTGTTATCTACTCAATATATCTTTCCGCATAATTTCCTTCAAGTTCTATTGCATTTTTCCAGCTATTCACTAGGGCATGTATGTCCTGTTGGTACCAGTCCTTGCTCTAGTTATGGACCCAAGTTTTCACTTTCAACCACATCTGATTCATTCACTCTCCATACCCAGCAACCAACTGTACTCCTATCGACTGCGGATATTTCATAGACTTTTACAAATGTTTGTAAATGTTCCCTACCATTCCTTTTTGTAGCACACAATAATGCAATCACAGCACATTGTTTGTAAAGTGTATTGAGGTCAGTTCCAGAGATTTGGAAAGCTTCCAACAGCTATGCTATCCACAGGAGGAAACAAACTATGCTCCTACATGCATAAAATGTCAAATAATTCAAACCTACAATTTCAAATTACTAGTATTGGTTTTGACTGGAAAAAAATCTGGGGCAATACTTATTGGCCAACTCTCGTGCAATATCATTCATTAGTTTATTTTTACAAATCTAGGGAGTACATAAAAATGTTGAAATACGAGAAGGCTGCAGAAATTAATAGAATTTCAGGTGAAATGTGTGAAAGTATGGGTGCAAATTAAATCTGCAAGTTATTTAATTTGTGTATTATATAGTTAGTTATCCCTGATAATCGCAATAATGATAGAATTAGTAATTATGCCTTTTTCAAAGGGAAGCTAAGTAAGGCTCATTGTAAAAATTTTATAACCATATGATGATAAGTTTATAAAGTATACATGGTAAAGTTCATTGTAAATTGATGGCTGATTGAGAAAGTTGACTAATGGAATTTGAAGGCTTCAGTGGAATTTTTACCAGATAGAAGGTGCCCTTATGAAATATTCATGTATGTGTATGTATAGTGTAGTATGTGTGCTGTATTGTGCATTTATTGATTTGTAGAAAATATTTGGAATGAGTTGTAGAAGGTTTTGGTGGAATAAAGGATGGGTGAAAGGTTGATCCATATGAGGGTAGTGTACATTTGTATTTTACGTAGTGTTGTAAGTAAAGCTTGAGAAGCTTGATATAAAATGAAGAGAGATTGTATAAAGATAAAAAGAGGGGTGAAACAAATATGTGTGATGTTGTCTAAGTTTTCGCTTTCTAGATGAGTAAATGTGCAAGAGAACTTGGTAAGAATCACTGAGATTAGAAATTTAAGAAGTCTAATTTGCAGGCACTGTTACAGATGACAATGTGTTGCAGGATCACTCTATAAGTGGAAAATATCATTATGTAATATATGTGTTATGCACGTTATGGTACGTTTGCAAAAAATGATTCTCAAATGTGGGCTCCTGGGTAACCAAGTAGGCAATGTGTTCGACTATGGTGAAAGAGGCCCTGTGTTTGATTCCTGGTGGGGGTCTAATAGCAAAATTACCTTAGGAAGCACTTTTAACAATACTACTACTGATTCTCAAATGTTGTAAAAACAATTTTTTCGCACTTGATAGAACTGAAAGATTAAATAGGTGTAGCTTTAGCATAAATGGTGAGAAATAGTGGACGATCTGGGTATTTGAGTGGAATTTTTTCTAAGTATGTAGATGGAAATAAGAATTTGAATGTAGATAGGGCATAAAGGATGGTTCTTTTAGGCATGCAGTAATTAAGGATGAGATACTATTCAAAGGGCAAAATTGGATGTGTAGTGCCCGGCCCGGGAGACGAGCGGCAACCCTATTTTTTTTTATTATTATTTCATTATTTCGTTACCCGTCATCTAATTTTCCTGCATCGGAATTCTTCCGACGCATTCCCATGGCAACGGGAGAGAGACGGAGACGAGAGACCGGAACAACAGGAAGTGATGCGAACTTTGCGCTTCCCCATCCCTTGCACCCGGCCGAAATAGCTCCTTCAGAGGCTATTTTTCGGAAAACGCCATTTCTATGCATTGCTCAGTTTAAACGTCCCTCAGTAATTTTCCGTTGTTTTTCCCAGAGTGCTTCTGCACCGATGAGCAATTGCAAACATTTCCTAAGTTCTGCTGCTCTTCCAGCAGCAAAACAGGCGTCACAGTTCCCCGTCTCTAGGCTGATGCTGCCCTTGCATCAGCCAGAACTATGACCCCTTTTGCACACGGCCTGGTCCACGTAGAGTCCCCTCTCCCCTAAATTCACCCCCAAAAGTGACCAGGATATATAGGCCCTTCAGGCGAAACGCAGGGCTGATTATTGCGACCGGACTACCCTGTGGGCGAGCGAAGGAGAAGACAGTGCTCCGTAATAGAAGGACGATACGATCCAATCCCGACGAATTGAGGAAACACTACGGGAATCGCCGCCTACGGAATCTCTCTCTCTCTCTCGCCGTTGCACCCTGCTCTCCGCTCCCCCGAGTAGCGCCGCTCGCGAGTAGCCGGGCTGGGTCCTTCTCTCTATGGTTTAAAATAAGGTAGTAAACGGAATTTCCACTTTTATATTTTTTGTTTTGATTACTTGCTTCTCGACGCTTCCCGACGACCAAAGGCAAGAACCCGTTATTTGTGGCGACCGCACTCTCCATCAGAGGGGGCGGCACTACAGATGTGAAAAGAAGAAGAATGAATGTGGACTAAAATAAGGGTACACAATGAAAATGAAGCATATTGTATTGGTTTGTATTTGTGGGCATGCTGTATTGGTTTGTATTTCTGGGAAGGAATGACAGAAATACAATGAAGAAAATGATATTTGAGGATAATGTGAACATTAGTGAAAGCCAAGGAAGACCAAGAATGTGGTAAGGAGATACTGAACAGGGTTCCAGGACATTTCACCCAAGATACTGAAACTTTTCACCCAAGAGATATTTCACCCTAAGGATATTTCACCTAAAAGATATTCCACTTAATAGTGAGATAATAATAATAATTCCCAAAAGTGAGAAGGCATAAAAAAGATAACGCCATGAAAATAGCAGAGCTGTAGCTATGCCTGTTTTAAAATGAACAGTCAATTGACTTCCACTGATGTGTATATCAACAACATGAATTGCAAATGCTAAAAGTTATTCCTGTTGTGGTTGTGATATGATGGAATAATGGTTAATTTATAAAAGGTGAAGTGGGGTCATGTTAAATCCACATTTAAATTTTGTCTTTTTTTGCCTTAATATTGGGGCAAGCTGGAAGTAAGAACAGTAAATAGAGCTAAGTTCAAGCATACAACAAAGGCTGAAAGAATTAACATTCTTTTGTCATATACATTACATTTACATAAGCAGAAAATTCAGGATTCATCTGGAACACAATTCGCCAGCTACATAGATGTACACTCATTGCTTTTCTCTTCACTCATCATTTTGCCCTTTCATTGCCAGTTTGATCTAAATTGATGAAGTGTAAAAATGGTGTCCCCTTGTGGGAAAAATGTCCTTGTAGTGCTTTTCTATTGTTATCTTCAGGCTTTATTTTTCCCAATTGCAAAAAATAGTATTCTTACTCACACATTCCAAAAAAGTGAACATTTTTTAAATAAGAGGTTGTGTAGAAAACTTAGAATATCATTCAAATATTTTATTTCTGAGTATTGTGAGGTTGTTAAGCAGACAGCTTCCACTTGCTAAAAGAAACCAAATTAAGATGGCACATATTAGATTCTCTTCCCTATATCTGTACTATTTTATCATATGGTACTTCTATATTTCCAGCTGATGATCAACAGCTACCTTAGCAAGTATCCTATTTATGAATCATAACATGATATTGCATGTAAATTTGTAATTAAAATTTTCAAGGAAAATAAATGATTTTGAAAAAGGTCTCATTGCCATACAAGTAGCGTAAAAAATGATGCCACTCTGAGAAATATAGTTTTTCTAGGTTTTGGGTAAAGATTTTGCAAAATTATTTGCTAAATAAAACTTTCAGAGAAAATAGGTTAAAACAACATAAGTTAAACACATCTTTGTTTCTTATTTTTATGGCATTTTCTTGTTTTTTGACTCACTTGTGTTGGGTTAATACAGCAATCACGTGAATAAAATTAGGATAGAGATAACACATTGTAACACCTTTACTAGACATGCAGGAACTGACAAGGTAGTATGTACATACAAGCATAAAACGGAAGTGGTAGGAAAAACAAAAGAACATCTAAAAACAAGATGGTGTCCCAATCACATTATGGTTTCATACTGACATCAAATCCAACACTCTCCCTTAATTCAATAATGTCCTTATCCTTGGGTCTATTTACCAAAACCCAGGCCTCATTTTTCTCAAATGATTTTTATCTCTGCTTCCATGGCTTTCCTCAATGGACAATCTTTGCCTGAGAGAGCTTCCTGTACTGTCACAGGCTACTCAGATTCATCTGTTGCATGGTACAGCACAAAACCAGGAAACTCCTTTGGGTGCCTCTCCCTCAATGGGTATCTTGGCTCTCCCCTTTCCTCCCCTTGAAGTCCTTCCTGAGGCTCCATTGTTGGGCATACATCTTGACATCTAACTCCATCAAGACTGCTTTCACTCAAATCTTCACCAGATAAAGGTACCTGAAATTCTTGATTCAGAGATACAACCTCCTCTTTGCTGGCACTGAATTTTCCCTCTAAATGGACAATATCATGGACCCTACAAATCTTATTTGGGTTATCAGGATCAAAGAGTCTATATCCTTTTGATGACTCACAATAGCCAACAAAAATATATCTTTTACATTTAGCATCCAGCTTCCTTCTTTTTACATCAGGTATATGAGCATATGCCTCACAATAAAAAACCCTCAAATGTGATAAATCCACTTTCTTACCTGTCCATTTTTCTTCTGGAGTTGTACCTGATAAGGCCCTATGAAGAGATCTGTTTATCAAATACACAGCAGTGTTTGCTGCTTCAACCCACATTCTCTTGCTGCACCCAGCTTCCTCCATCATGCATCTTACTTTCTCCATGACAGTCCTATTGACCCTTTCTGCAATACCATTCTGCTCTGGAACATATGGGATGGTCAGCTGATGCCTAATTCCATGTGACTTGAGAAAAAGCTGAAGCCTTTGATTTACATATTCACCTCCATTATCAGTACGAATACACTTAATATGCATGTCAGTTTCATTTTCTACCAAGGCTTTAAACTCTTCAAAATGAACCAACACCTCATCCTTCCTCTTAAGGAAATACACAAATATTTTCCGAGTACAATCATCAACAAATGTAAGCGTAAATTTAGCTCCATTCCATGAGGAAACCAGTAATGGTCCACACAAATCTGAATGCACAAGATTAAGCTTCAATGATGCACATTTCCCAGAATTCTTAAATGGGGCTCTACAACGCTTCCCTAAAACACATGATTTACACTCAATTATCAGTCTCATCAACAAAAGAAATATCTGTGGCTAATCCATTTCTCAGTTCTTTCATTTTAGACTTACTTAAATAACCCAATCTTTTGTGCCACAATCTAAAGGAATCTTTATCAGAGGCAACATTTGCAGTTTCCTCTACAACATTCAAATGGAAAATTCCTCCAAAATTTGAGGCAACAATATCAGTCTCTCCCTCAACATTAACATCCTCTTGATGAAATATCTTGCATCCATTTGAATAAAATACAAGTACATACCCTCTAGATATCAACATACTGACAATAGATTCACCCTTAAGTTTGGAACATATATAACATTAGATATAGTCGTGATATCATTATCACCTTGTAATCTGATAGCTACATCTCCAATACCTTCAGCCATTAATTTTTCGTCATTAGCAACAGTCACCTGCAGTCCTGGATTAGGGCAGTAATTTATCAACCAGTCCTTTCTCAAAGTCATATGAGCTGTTACACCCGAATCGACAAACCAGTCACTGGATCCTGTTGAGACACCAAGCGCGACAAACAATGCCTTGTCTCTGGACTTCTCGACGTTGTGTGCACCAGGCTTCGATCGTGGTGCAGAAGTTGTTATTTCCTTTGGGCATTCCGGCTTTATGTGCCCCGATTCTCCGCAATTCCAACAGCAAACGACCTTCGATTTCATCTTCTTTCCTCTCGCGAACAAGGCGGACTCCGTCTTCCCTCTGTTTAAGTTTGGTAATACCATTATGTGAAATATTCCTTAGGTGAAGAATCATTTGGGTGAAAAATCTCTTGGGTTAACTGTCTCTTGTGCAAAAATCCTTGTATGTAAAGTCTAGGGTGTAATTGCTCTTGATTGAAAGATCCCCTGGGTGAACAGTCTCCAGGCAAACCATCTTCTGGGTGAAATGTCTCTCAGAGAAACCTCATTTGGGCAACATGCTTTGACTGAAATGTATGCACACAGCTATAAAGATGAGAAGTGTATCTGATGAAAGAGATTATATTTAAGACATGTGGCCTAACTTCTATAATTTGTTTTCTTTATATAATTAAAAAACCGCTGGGGTCCACAGAATCCTACATGAAATTCACTGATGCATATAAATATCACCAACTTCGAGATTTAAATAATAGTTAAGTTCTGAAGTCCTTGGCAGAAGTTTAGATTTTAGTATAGTCAGAATCAACATTTTATTCTTATATTTTCACCATACCATGAAGTACTTGTCTAATTGTATATGTAAAATGTTTTGAATTGTAAATTATTTCATTGTTATAATGATTAAAACCAAATTGCAGCAAGTGGTTATACCTTGAACCAATATTTTCAAGTCTAGACATAGCTAGACAGTTGCCTACTGAAAGCAAGAAGTTCACCTTAGTGGATCGCAGTTTGAGAAGAGTAATGAAAAATGCATTTGAAAATCCTAATGTAAGGGTTTGTTTTTTTATCTGCATTTTTCACATTTACATTTACATTTAAGTTTCTGACAAAGAAATGATTAATTCAGATTTTGTACTAAACTTTGCCTTTGCTTGATTTACAGTTACTGAAAACATGCTCTGACAGACGCCTCCTTGAGATTCTTAAAGACTGTTCCAACCTCCTGGAAGTAGTTCAAAAAGGACTCTCAGATTATTTGGAGACCAAAAGATTGTCATTTCCAAGATTTTATTTCCTCAGTGATGATGAGCTTCTTGATATTCTATCTCAAGCACAGCATCCTGCAACAGTTCAACCACATCTTAGGAAGTGCTTTGAAAATATTTACAAGGTTTGAATTTTTGAAATGTTACTTTTGTAGATGAAATTACAAAATCATTGAATTTTTATGCATTTGAATTGGGTAAGGATTTTTCTTTGCTAGTTTATATGTGTAATATTAATTTATTTTCTAGCTCAAATTTGGGGAAAAGTTTGTTATCACACACATGATTTCTGCGGAAGGTGAAGAGGTGGAATTTTCTTCAAAAGTCCTTCCTGAGGGTTATGTAGAATGCTGGCTGTTGTTTGTATGTATAACTTTTGGACACAAAAAACATTCTCAGTATATCCTATCTTTAAAAATAAATGTAGATGTTTAAGTAATTTATAATTAAATTTAATAAGTTAATTAAATTATTAATAAATCTAAAAATAGCTTAAGTTCATTTCCACTTCAATATATATAATAGATATGAATGAGTTTTTATGAAAATGAATGAATATTGTTGACTCCTTCTCAGGTACAAAAATGTAAGTTCAGTTTTGAAATTTTTCTTATAGGTAAAGAAATAAACCTTAACAATAAGCTTTTTATTTTGTATGAGTTCCAGACATTGTTGATATGTTGAGATTGAAATTGAATTAAATCAAAGAATTCCATACATTTCAAGTTCTCTTCTTCATCATTAATAGGTGGAAAATGAAATGAGAAATACTATTAAGTCTGTATTTAAGTCTGCCTTGCTGGATATAAAGAAAAAGAAAAGAAACGACTGGGTTTTATCATGGCCTGGACAAATTGTTATTGCTGGAAGTCAAACATATTGGACAGCTCGTGTGGAGGCAGGACTAATGGAAGGCAATTTGAGCAAATATTATAAAACAATGTTAAAACAGGTGAATATTAAAGGCATTATAAATAATCATTTTTATATGATAAAATCGTTTGTCTCTTCATCTTGTTAGAGGGTAGACAAAAATGTATCATTCAATTTTTTTGTTTTGTTCATGTCTGATGATATGAAAGCTACTGAGGTAAGCTCCTTCAGGTTGCTACTTTTTCAGTGCAATAAAAAGTGTAATTAATTTGGTTTTTGTGCTCTTACATGTTACCCACTCATGGCCTTCAATGAAGACTATTATTAGGTATTTTTAACAACATAATTTCCTGGGATCAAAAGACTTATGAACATTTTAGCATTGGCTGGATGAAGGAAAAATTACTTACCATAAAGATAGATGGAGTGGAAGTAACATAGTGTCACCCTTAAAAAAGACTCATGGAAAAAATAAATTAAATACCCTTCCCAAGAAGATGGGCAAGTAATCCATAGTGTTCTCAAAAAATATGGTTACCATGACACTTACTGAGCCTCAATACTTTCTCTTTAAGTAATAGAAATTTGATCTGGTTAAAGTTTCTAGTTGGGGTAAAAAGATCTGAATGATTATTGTGGGAAAATGATCATTTGGTGAACGATCAATGCCATATTATTTATCCTTATAGACCGTAGTCAGTTATAGAAAATGATAGATGGAACTAGGAAAATGACCAATGTGGGAATGATAGATAGGAGCTCCAATGCATACAATCTTGACTGTCAGCTGCCAAGAGCTAAGAATGTTAAGGGCTCAGCCATGGTTTAGGAGACCATTTCATGATATATTGGAACCATCAATACCCTACAAGGTTCTTTTTCTACCAGAAACTATGAGACCATTTTGAGAAATCAGGTCCATCTCATGACGCAAATATTGTACCTTGATGATGGTGTCATTTATCAAGACAATGATTCATTGATTATACCACACACTTCATCCAATAGTGGTTAAGTGACAACAAAGATTATACCATGGCCAATTGCTTGACTAGAGTATGATTGAGCCCCTGTTTTAGAGACCAAGATTTAAGTATACAATTTCTCTGCATCATCTCTCCAGAAGTTAGTATAGTAGTATTATTAAAAGTGCTTCGACAGCTTAGGTCATATCACATGTGGGCCCCCACCGGGAATGGAACCTGGGACCACTTTCACCGAAGTTGAACGCGTTGCTCACTTGGCTCTCCGGGAGCCCCATCTCTCCAGAAGTAATGATACAAAATTGCTTTGGCCACCATGTAGGACCTCATTTATAGATTTCAAGGATATTGAGGAGAGTCCTGGGGTCTTAAGATGGCCTTATATGATATTTATTTAGTTATTTATAGTTTGATATGGTATTTTAGTATTTAAGTCTGGCTCCTTTATTTAATGTCCTCACATTAGCTTATTCTTTCGCACTGTGAAATAGCTTGATGGTCTTCGTAATCTTATCAAAGGGCCACTACAAAAAGTGGAGAGACAGGTCTTATCAGCTCTTATTACTATTGAAGTTCATTCAAGAGATGTGGTGTCAGATTTACTGGAGAAGAATGTGAAAGATTCTACTGATTTCAGCTGGTTTAGTCAGCTCAAGTAAGTAAAGCTTGTTTTTATTTGAATTCACACTGCAATTTGACCAGATGAGCAGAGATGGAGGGGAGCATAACATATAGGATTGCCTGGCATTTTCCCAAGGATGGGAGGGAAAACCCTCTAAAAACCTTTCATAGGCAATAAATTACACTTTACATACATCCAGTGATGGGTAAAGTACTGAAAAAATGTAATCAGGCTCAATTACAATTACACTGTTAAATTTGTAATTAATTACAATTACAAATTACTCATTGAAAAAGTAATCAGTAGGATTACAATTACAATTACTGTTTATTTTGCTCCTGTAAGTGACGCAATCACAGTCAATATTTTCTCAAACAGGGAGTACTACCATGCAAACCAACATTTGAGTTATTCTTTAATGCCATAGCATTATGCACTATTAGCATAGGCACTATGATTACTACAGTAATTATACAGCCTAAATAGTTATGTTCTACCAAAATTTACACCTGTGGATGAGGATGTACTCTAAATCAACATCATGCAAATAAATAGAAAACACTCACAATATAATGAATATATTTAAGGTAAAACATCAATTTTTAAAGGTTTGAATTTACTTTGTAAAATATTTGAATTTACTTTGTACGGTGTCCATTGCTGATGTCTTGATTTGTGATTATTCTCCTCCTACACACCAATTGCTTCCTCTTTTCACCACTTCTGCGGATGACATGAGAAGGTTTACCTGCAAGCCGGTTGTATTTGTATTGCCAAACTTACATCCCATAACCCATGCAATGTAGCTACATTGTAGCATTTATATTTTCACCTAATTTCACATATCCTTTGACCCTTCTCAAGTTCTTGAAAGCAACTCCTGGCGGAAGTCACCCCTCCCCCCTGTGAAATAGGGAACTGAAACTCTACTCAGCAAGCCAAGGACGCAGAAACAGAATTGCATAACCCGCGCCATGTAGCTACACTGTAGCATCTACATTTTTACCCATATTTATGTATCGTCTGGCCCTTCTGAGGTTCTCTGAAGCAATTCCCCTCCTAGGCGGGGAGTCACCCCTCCCCTCCCAAGAGAAGAGAAATTCGGCTCTAGGGTGAACAATGTAGTTAGAACTGCCTCGCCATGTGTTCAGCGTGCCAGGAATTCAAATTTTCACTTTCGATTACTCAAATGTAACGATTACTCGCCCGAGCTTTGAAGTAGATTACCAGTAAAAATTACTTAAAAAAATGTATCGATTACAAGTAAAAAATTACCAAAATGTAATTGTTACAAGTAATTCAATCACTTTTACTTCGTTACATCACATCACAGTAAAAGAGAACTTCATGATAATTAAGATATATACATCATAGTATGTTAAACATGATTGATAAAAAAGGGAACAAAATGATAATAATAATATTATACAATGATAAGAATTTTAAGTGAATAAGCTAGTGTACTTGGTAAATGTACAAGATAAACCATATGGTCATGTATACAACATTAAGTTATGTTTCAATTATGGCTAATTCTACACACTATAATATTACATGGTATTACATTGGGACTTTGAATGAATGAAATACTTATATGTACAACTAGATTTAAGGTTATTTTTAAAAACTTTCATACTTTTCGGCATTGGAACGAGAACTTCTCCAGGTAACACATTCCATTCTAAAATACCCCTGTTAACGAATGAGTATTTCGATACATATGTTTTCTGCTCGCATTCCTTGATTTTTTAGCTATGACTGCTACGTCCAATATAGCTGGGAAGTTTAAACCTGGCATGCAGTTTGTCCCAGCCCTCTGCAGAATTCCATGATTTGTACATCATGGCTTATCTAAATGTTTTCCTTCCCTATGTTAGTACACACCAATTAATAAAAAATTTATCAAAATGGATTATATTATCTATATAGATGAATTTTATGAAAAATTTTACAAAATTTGAATTTTTTTTCTGGAAAATATTACAAAGGTTAGTCAAACAGTAATCTTAATTCTTTTTAAAATCAATATACACATTAGTAAAAAACTTACAAATGAAAACAAGTCATGAATTTTTAATGTAGTCCCCTCCATGTTTGCCATTATTTCTCTGGTGCTTTGATTTGGCTAGAGAAGAAATCTTTTGGTTACTGTCCAGTCTTGTATACTCTGTGGTTTTCATCTTGTTGTCTATGGAAAAACTCTTGCCACCTAGAGCCTGATTAAGTGATCCAAAAATATGATAATCTCATGGCACTAGATCAAGCAAAAAGGAGAAAGTAAACATTTAATTTGTGTTCTTTATGACCTTTGCAAAATATGTTTGTGACCATGCATTATCTTGCTACAGCAGTATACCAAAACAGAGCAAGCCATGTATTTTGGATCTCATTGTGTGTTTCAAATGATTCTGAAGAAGCTCACAGTGCAATTTACTGTTTAGTGTTTTTCCTCAGGGCTTATAATTTTTTTTAATGAATACCTTGGCAGGTGGAGGGATCAAGACTACTCCCATGGCATCTTTGCCTTTCGTAAGAGGCAGCTAATCGGGCAGGGAGAAAACCCCGAAAACAAACCCAAGGTACAGCAAGGGCTGAGCCTGGACAGTGATGTGGATCAGCTGTCTGTGAGTGGTCATGCCAGCTGACCAAGGATCCACCCATGTGTTTGCCATGTGTGGAGATCCATAAGGAGGAGATGGGTGTAGGTTGAGGTTGTGGATCTGGAGGTTGAGTGCCAACCATTGGCACAACACACCTCTTTGGCCCCGGATTCTCTGTAAATCAGAGTCCAGGAATTAGCACATCCTGGTCAATCAGCTTCTGGTGGCTGAGGAAAATATTCTTTCAAACACACAGCAGACTTGTGCGCGTCTGTAAGGTGTCCCATTAGTGGTGTTTGTGGAGGGAGATCCATGGAAGGGGGGTTGGTGGGTCCCTCTTGCCAGAAACCTTGCCTTGTGCAGCATCCATGGAACATGCAAGCTATACTTCTCAGATAGCCCTGGCGAGTGCAGATTTACTGTACGGTGTCCCAGATTGTGTGGCAACCTGGTGGGTGAGGAGCCTGAGAGGTGAATTTATCTTTATGTATGGATCAAAACCAACCTCCAACAAAGAGATCCCACCCAGCTGTGAGTGGGGGAGCATATGTGATAGAAAAATGTCAGAAATAGTTAGTTATTGAATGTGCTAGGGAAGGTGAAACCTAAACCAGGATGTCTAAGACCAGCATGCATCTTCCTATGGGAAACTGATTTTTTAAAACAGTGACAATCCACATTTAAGTGGTTATAACTTTTTCAACAAGACTTCCTAGATGGGATGTGAACACATGAAGGAGTTGCAGTAGCCATCTGAGAGTCACTTTACACCTCTCAGGTGATAATACAAACTCCACTGCAAGCAGTTGCAGCTATAGTAGCCAATTCATTAGACATTACAATTTGCAGTGTGTATTTTCCAGAATTGGCACCGGCTATATAGGAGAGCTCTTTCTGCTCTCATCAGGCAACTACCAATGCTTTTTGTCATTCTTGGAGATTTTAATGCTCACAATCCCCTTTTGGTGTGTAATCTGAGTGATTTTAGAAAAAAAATTAACCAATTTTTACCTTGTTCTTTTAAACAGTAATGAGAGGACACATTTTAACTCTTTCACTGGAAAGTATTCCACAGTAGATGTAGTTATCTGTTGCAGCTCCATTGTACCACTTTATATACTTGAGATTCATGATAACGTTTGTGGAAGTGACCATTTTCTTATCTGAATTAAAAAATACACATTCTGCAGCAACTCATTGGCTCCCAAAAGTGGATTCTAAAGAGGGCAGACTGGGCAGCATTTCAAGGGAAGCTATCTATTACTTGTGATGACTTGCTAACTGCCTCTGAAAATGTGGAGGCACTAAACTCCAGCATCTTAAGTTCAACTAAGGAATCAATTACTGTGTCCAGAGGGAGAATGCAATGTTCCCCCATACTGTGGTAGAGTGAGGACTGTGCCAAGGCAATAGAAAGAGGCAAAGAGCACTAAGGATTTTTAATAAATACCCTACAGCTAGAAACCTTGAGGCATTTTGCAAACTCTGCTCAAAGGCTTGGGAGGTAATCTAGGAGGCAAAAAGAGAATCATGGAAGAAATATCTGAGTTCCATCAATGCCCAAACACCTGCCTCAGAGGAAAGTAAAGCAAATATCAGGATTGTGTGACTCCTCAACCTCATTTGTGGAAAGTAATAACTTCCTCCTTACCCAGCTGAAAGACACTGTAGAAGCATTCAGAAGACACTATGAACAAGTAGGCAGCACAGAAGCATACCACCCTACTTTCAAAAAACTTAAGCTGCAAGTAGAGAGGATAGAAATAATTGCTATAGCCAGCAACTATGGGGAATATTACAACAACCACTTCACTACATGGGAGCTAATGGAGGTAATCAATAATATAAAAGACACAACACTGGGATTATCCGCAATGCCTTCCTGAGATACATTCTGGAGGCAAGTTTGGCAGTGACACTCAAAATATTCAATAAGGTATGGGAAGAAGGGGACTTCCCTAAGACATGGTGTGAATCTATGGTGGTGCCCATCCTGAAGCAAGAAAAGGACAAAACCTGTATTGGGAACTATAGATCCATATCACTAACTTCATGTCTCTGCAGGTTGTTAGAGAGAATGCTCAATAAATGGCTGATCTGGGGCCTGGAAAGGCATTGTTTCCTCTGTAACATTCAGTGTGGCTTCAGAAACCAGTCTGAGGCATCTGTGGCTTATGGCCAATGGAAGCTGATGCAATGGCAAGCATCCCACCATTCCAGCCCTCAGCAGGCATCAAACTGTTGATGCAGAGGTGTTCACACCCCTAACAGTACTCCAAAGTTGAGCCAACACTATGGATGAAGCTGTTCAGTCTCTTATGGCTATGCTGATAAGATGGTGGTCATCCTGTACTGTGGTCAAATTGCTTGGTCCAGTACCCGCTTGTCGCTGTGTACGACCATCATCTATCCACTGGTTCCACTTCTGCATCGCTGTCGTCTTGGATCTCACTATACTGTTCTTCTTTGGATCCTTTTCTAAGTTGTGCTGGCATACTACATACGTACATACATGCAACCCTGTAAAAATTTTACAACTGAAAAATATCATCATAATGATTGTAATGCATGTATGGTTTCACTTGACTCCTCTTTCTAACTTTATGGAAT
This sequence comes from Ladona fulva, assembly GCA_000376725.2. Lineage (NCBI taxonomy): Eukaryota > Metazoa > Arthropoda > Insecta > Odonata > Libellulidae > Ladona > Ladona fulva. The sequence goes on from KZ308605.1 coordinate 486,363, forward strand.
AAATGAGGTTATTTTTAAACTAAGGTTTCAAACTTACTGCTGTTATTATTTGGCTTTTCTCAGCAGAGAGACTGGGAAACATTCACCTATCCTTTAACCTATTTAATTATATGGTGTGATGCATCTTAACTTTGATAAGTGTAACAGTCTCGTATTTTAAAAGTATCAATCCAATTTTCTATACCTACGATATTAATGAAAAGCCCCTTCAAAGGCTTTCCCCTGTAGAAGATTTAGGTATCACTATGACTTCTGATCATACCTTCTGTGCTCACATTGATAATATTTGTAATAAAGCATCCCAACTTATTGGTTTCATAAGTAGAGTATCTAGAGATTTCACAGACCCAAAAATCATTGCTATCCTATATAAAACTTTGGTTCGTTCCATATTGGAGTACTGCGTTATTGTTTGGTTTCCTTATTATGAGGTATACATGAATAGGCTTGAGAAATTACAAAAGAAAGTTATCAGAATGATTAGATATAAGTTAGGTTACTCATACTTGGATATACCATATGATCATATTAGATTCTCATTTAACATACTTCATTTAGAACAAAGGAGACAGTTTCTTAACCTTAAATTCCTCAAAAAGTTAATTAGCTACAGGATTGACTCTGATTACATGTTCAGCTTGATTTTGTTCCATAATCCAGAATTTGATCAGCGCAAACCAAAACTCTTTGATGTACCTTATGCTAGAACTAACTACATGTTTCTTAATCCCATTTACCATATGATGCGCTTAGCTAATAGTAATCAAGATAAGTTTCAGCAGATTCCTTATTAATAAGTTATATTTATTTCTTTTATATTTATGCTATATTTAATATGTATGCTATAATGTAATTAAGATATTAAAAACAACTATTATGTATTTTATCCTATATAATGTAAATTTGTAATGTACCATATTTCTTGTAAAAGGTGACTGCCTGTGTATTGATTAAATTAAATTAAATTATCCTGGATGCAAAGCATAAAAGGGATTAGGCTCATCTATTGCTTTTTTAGTAATCATTTAGTTACAGATAGACTAAAAGTCTGGCGGTAACGTATTACTATTTTACAATTATTCCAACATTATGTTATACAATCATACAGTAAAATATACATTGCTGTGATATCCCATAAGCATTCCTTGTATTCTAAGGTTGGCCTGACAAAAAGTTATACGCTGCCTCTTTAACTCCTAAGTATTTAACTGTACATTTGCTAGGTAAAACTTTTCCACCCATATTATATGGATATTGATATTTACTTCTGTTAAAACTAATGACTTTGCATTTACTCATATTTATCTCCAAAATAATACATGAAACCCAGTTATTCAAAGCAACTGAATCTTTTTGAAGATCGGTACAATTTTCCTCTCTTTTTATTTTCCTGCAGATGATAAAATTGTCTACAAATAAGTTTTTGATTTAATTCTTATGGTAAATCATTAATAAAGATAAAAAGGAATAAAGACTGCAGTATGCTACCTTTAACAACATCTGATGATACTGTGATTTTGTCAGAAAGCTTATCTCCATTTTTACTAACTGCTGTTCCAATATATTGGGTGCTACAAACTGTTCCCAAGTATACCAGTTATCTTTTGTTGTAACAGATTAAACATTTGTCTTGCTTTCTGTTGTGTAGGTACTTTTGGATTGAAGACGAATTGAAATTGGCTTCTCTCAATGCTTGCTTTAAGTATGGATATGAGTATCTTGGTAACAGTGGTAGACTGGTTATAACTCCTTTAACTGATCGATGTTATCTAACCCTGACTAGTGCTCTTCACCTTAAGTTTGGTGGAGCACCTACTGGGCCAGCTGGGACTGGTAAAACTGAAACTGCCAAGGTACAAATCAAATCTGCTATTTTTTGTGTAGTTGTAACTGGAATGATTTGTTATTTTTTAGATAATGATTCAGAAAATTACTGATCCAATTATTTTTTTAAAGTAATAGTATTCTTGTTTATATTAGTCTAATACTAATGATTAATATAAGCATTATACATACAAAAATATAGAAAAATAATAAAAAAATCCAGTTTGCAAATTACAATGGGAATTTGATTTACTAAGAGGAATATAAATATTACTGAGGTACCTTAGATATCTTGGGTAAACCCAGTATTTTCAGTTGAATTCAGCTGAGCATTATATGAAACCTCAACAAACATATTTAAATACTGATGATGATATTATCATGATAGTGTTTGAAATGTGTATAATCATGCTATTATCAAAGTAGCAACATTTTTAAATGCCTCTTATCTAGTAAGTGCACATTATGTACCTGAAAACATTTATTATATTTTAATGATTGTGAATGATTATTGAAAATTACATATTTTCTTCTCAGGATTTAGCAAAAGCTTTTGCAAATCAGTGTGTTGTTTTCAATTGTTCGGATCAGTTGGATTTTATAGCAATGGGAAAGTTTTTCAAAGGCTTAGCAAGGTAATGAAAAAACAAGGTATGTTTGATTACAGCTCACATAAGAAATTTAATTGTGAATGAACATAATATGTTTTCCAGCTCAGGAGCTTGGGCTTGCTTTGATGAATTTAACCGAATCGATGTTGAGGTACTTTCTGTTGTAGCTCAGCAGATCACCTCCATACAGAAAGCTCAACATGCCTGCCAAGACAGGTAATTTTATTCTCTTCCTCTATGTTATTTAAGGATTTAAACTCAAAAAAGTGTACAAATATCTAGAAAGACTAAGGCCTTGATTAATTCATTCCTTAAGGATTAGAAGCTCTTCTTTGATTTAATCTTTCTTTTCCTTACAGGTTCATGTTTGAAGGTTTTGATGTTGAACTGAAAGAATCATGTGCAGTTTTCATTACAATGAATCCTGGTTATGCTGGTCGAACAGAACTTCCTGATAATCTGAAGGCCTTATTTAGACCTGTTGCAATGATGGTTCCAAATTATACTTTGATAGCTGAAATTTCACTGTTCTCATTTGGATTTAATGATGCTAAAGAGTTATCTTCTAAGATTACATCCACTTTTAAGCTTAGTTCAGAACAGCTCAGTACACAGGTAATTATATTTATACTAGTAAACTTCCCTGTCAAGAATGAAAAAAATTCATTTATATTGATTATGAAGCCTATAATAATAAAAGTCATGACTTATGCATGCTACATATAAAGTTTTATAAACATCAATTTTACTATAATTGAAACTTAAAAATGTGAGCTTAGTACCTGAAAGGTAGATCAATCAAGTTTTATTGGATATTAGATTACTGAGACTTGAAGTAAAATAATTTTTTTCTTCCTAATTTTTACTAAAAATTAATTTGTCTCCAAAAATCATTCCATTTCTCTTTCAAGTACTATTAATTATCATTAACTTCTTGATCCTGAAAACAATATAATCTGTCCATGGATGAAAACAGTCCTATTGAGAAACACTCGTACAAGGTTGTACTTTGTCTCTGGGAATGAATGAATGAATGAATAAACTCTTTGTTAAGGATATGTTAGACCAAGCTGGCCTCTCTTCGACCTAATTTCAATTATCAATACATAAGTTAAATTCAGAATTTAAAGTTAAAGGAGAAAAGAAATGCACCAACACATAAAGATATGTGTAAAAATGTGTGGTTACAAACAACCCATCTCCTTGATGACTAAGGTGATTTTTGAATTTGAGCTCATACATGTTCCCATAAGAGTACAGCAGGATTATAGGTTCTTATAGAATTAAAGGTAGAAATTAATGGTGAATGAAGAATTTATGAACAGCGGACGATTTTTTGAATTTCCAGCATATCCAAAAACAATATACTAATCGCAGGGACATCTACATCTACATAAGCACCCTGCAAGCCGCCTTCCAGCGTGTGGCAGGGGGGACAAACATACAACCATGTAGGAATGTGTCTTAATCAACCCAATTTTCCAAATGATATTTTCTTTGTTGGTTTTTCATGATCAAGATGTCGATGAAATATATTGTGAGAAAAGGGAAGATTTTTGGAAAACAAAAAAAAATTAATGCAAACAAGGCTTTAAAGCCGTGACTTAATGTATTTCTCACTAACTGCAACATGTTCAGCAAAATTGGGTGTTTAATTTTTTGGAATTCTTCCAATATTCCCTGCTTATAATTTAGTTTTATGGTATTATTTGAATTATTTTCATAAAATTAGTATTTATAAAAAAATGAGTATGAATAGTTTGTATAATCAGTCATAAGAGACTTACATTTACTTCCATAATGCTTGATGCGGGTGTTTACCAAAACCTGATATTTGATGCCAAGTCCAATCTTTTACCCTACAAGTTTATGCATGGAAGGTTATGGAATAAGAAATATTATGGTGAGGAAAGGGAAGATACTAGGGAGATGTGAGTGGATTTTTAAGATTAATGAGGTTGTAAGGCTGTAAGGCGATTTAATTCTCATGAGCTTTGCAATGCTCAAGGAAATTGAGCGTGTAATTTTTCAGGATAATGGTAATATTCTTAGTTTATTTATTTATTTATCTCATTTAATCGCTATAAATAGGCTTTATGGTGGGTGGCAGTCATAGTCATTCAAGAGGCAATATTAAAGATAAACATTTTCTGTCTGGTATTCACCTTAGTCAGGAGGAAAACCCCTCCAAAACCTCTTGAAGGCAGTATGTCATACAATGTAATGCAATAAGTAGTACAATGTTATTAATATAATATTAGCAAATTTATGATTCTGATTTACAATTTCAATAGTATGCACAGTAATATAATTCTCTCCTGATTAGTTTCTATATATATAGATTCGTATTAGTTATTGTTAACTTTTAACTGTTTATTCATCCTGTTAAATACAAAATACAATGCATAAAGTAAAGAGGACTCAGTGGCAGACATGAACAGTCTGCTGGCTCAGGGCGTGCGATGATCTGCTCTAGGCGTCGCACACTCGAGCTCACCCGGCGACATCGACCCCCCATCGACGATCAGGCGCGCCGATTTGAATCTCACATTTTAACAGTTATAAAAGACAAAACTCTATTTAAAAGACTATTTATATTTAGCTCCATTGAATTAACTACCTGATTATTGATGCCAAGCTCAATTGTTTATGCTACAAGAATATGCTCAAAAATTTACTAGGAGAACAAGTAGTTAAAAGATGATAATAATTTTCTTACTATTTTATGGCTAAGAGTGGAAAATTACAAAAGTTTTATAAATGTTGATTTCATTCTTACAATTAGCAAAATATTCTTTTTTCATTTAATTATGAGCAAATTTATTTGTAAATCATCTAGTGATAATAAAACCATCTACCTGACAGAAATAAATCTATAAATAAATTATAGATTTACCATAGACACATTATGGCTTAGAAAAACAACACGTATACAATAACAGATCTATTTTTAAAATAAAATTAAATACCTTCTGTCATGCTGTATGGGGAGTTAACTAGTTTCATCTAAATTATTGCAAATTCCAATCAACAGAATTAAATGCTGAAAATACGAATCTCTTCTTTTGGTAAGATCCTCAATTTTGCTCATTTCTAATTTAATTATGTAAATAAAATGAAACCTTCAAAAGATAAAAAGAACATTACATGTATTTCTAATTGGAGTTAATATTCCTTTATCTGAATTGATTACCATAGAAATTATTATATTAAGCTCTACTTATTTTTTTATTTTTACCTTCATTGTGAACATATTTTGTATAAGATTACAATTAAAAAATTTTATATTTAAGACTAT
>KZ308605.1:493435-509577 GCA_000376725.2 Ladona fulva
AGGATTCCACTTCAGGCTGGAGATTGAGCTAAGAATAAGTATTCAAGTATGCTTTTAAATTTTGTTTTGATTGGAGTTATACTTTTTGAGAAATAAAATTACAAAGTGAGTATTCTGCTAACCAGAGCATAAAAACGGACAAAGTTTTTATTTAAACCAGTTAAAAATAAAAATGTAGCATAATTTGTTCAAGAGAAAGATGAAATATGCCAAAATTTATGGTAATTTGATTTTTTAATGGAATCTTTCGTTTAGTTTTTATTTGTCTCTAAACTCGAGTGTCCATAATAAAAAATACGACTGTAAGCCTCGAACGGAACTTCGAAACTTCCCCAGAAACGGAGGAAGTCCTGTTTATATGGACGTAGCGAGCACAGGGAGTGTAGTATCGAGACCCAATCACACATGAATTATCCGTTTAGGTCTTATAATTTGTCCCTGCTTGCGAATACTTATGATTATGTCTCTGCAATAACATTTGTTAATTGACTTTGGAAAACATTCTCCGTATTTTTCCTGCACGCTATTTCTGCATTAGGTTAAATTTGAGAATAATTATATTTTATGAGAATAACAAATTATTAGTAGCGAAGTAGTTGATAAAATAAGAGAAACTGCCTTGACTTGTTTAGCTGAAAGGCACTCAAGAAAAACAAAAATTATTTGCCCATATTTTCTTAATTACGTAGGATCACTATGATTTTGGAATGAGAGCCGTGAGAGCAGTGATAGCAGCTGCCGGGAATTTGAAGAGAGGAAATCTAGACATGAACGAGAAGCAAATTATTTTGACAGCTCTTAAAGGTGTTAATATACCCAAATTTGTTAGTGATGACCTGAAGCTCTTCAACGGTGAGTTAATTTGAAATTTAATGGCGATTATCTTAAGATTTACCCCTCTCAAATTTAAGAAGCTCGAACGTTAATGAAATGGTTTATTTGGCGACTTAACTTCAGCAGTCATTTTGCAACCGTGAACTGGACTATTCTATGCGGTAGAGGTTTAAAAACACTCCGTAAGACATATGTCGGCAGAAGGAATTCGCGTTTGAAGGCAAACGGGAAGTTCCGGATTACCGATATCTAGTATGCGTATACTTTTATTATGCAAACATTTTTATTAAAGGTCGTGTGAAATTAGCAAAACATTCGGTTCGTATATTCAGTTATTGAGATAAATTACTTTTAATCCCAAATTTTCAAATTTTTTTCAATCTAAACTTAAAACATCAACTACTTTCAATAAACAAAAATAATAAGTATCATAACTTATCGATGTTGGAATAAGACTGAAATATTGCACATATTGCACGAGTTCGCCGATATGACTGCTTGGACATCAGTAGAGACATTAAGAAATCTCAATGGTTTGGCAGTCTGTTTCGTATCTTATCAGTAATTATCTTATATGCGCGTAAAAGTTGCTCGCATACTCAAGCTTCAGAGGGCATATTTCCAGCTATCCCCAGACATTGTTACCCAAGGTAGACTTACATAGAGTCTTTGGTGGGGTTTAGTAGGATATTGAAATGAAGCTTACCCTACCTTAAAAAAACTATTCTGCACCAAAGGGGCCTCAATTTTGGGGCCTTTAAAATAAACCACAAAGGAGGGTATCGGGGAGACCTAGACTACAACTGAACGAAAATGGTTATTCCCCAACGTCTATATATACCCTACAAGCCGCCCTTTGGCTTGCGCCATGAACCCAAACGTTCGAGTTACCTCTTTAGCTTATTGTTATCGCGTATCGTTCGCGAAAAGAATGAGCCCCTGAAACTACTTGTCATTGCTTCTTTTTCTCGTATTTTAAGCTCATTGTCGGATCGGCCGAAGTAGCCGGGGGGTTACATAATACCATTTACGTCTTCCACAAATGTAGTAGTTCAGAATTCAGCAAGCAATCGCAGCCTAGCTTCTAATTTCCTTGTTATGTTTATCGGCCGAGCGGCGAAATAAATTTCTTTCGAGACGTCCGGTTCACACTCTTTATTTCCCTTCGGCTTATAGACTGCCCCAGTGTTAACCATGCCGATTGCTGAATGTGGACTTGTCTACTATCTTCCCCGTTTCTCCCACAAGGGGACTCGCTCGGGGGGATCATTCCATTCTTGGACCGGTCAGACGCTCATTGCGTCAAGGTTTACATGAACTGTAAGAAACGATGGGCAGGCGGGCCGGTCGGCGACCAAAGGCGGCCGCACAAGTGACCCATCAGCACCAACATTTCATAGGCAACAATTGGATAGTTGGTTTAGCCATCATCCTGGGGCTCAGTGGGGTGTATACCCATTCCGGTCCTAGGCAAGTTTGCCCAAGGCCGAAATGGGTCGGCGATGTAAGTCCCATGGTAATGGACGGTCCTCAGCCAGTCTCCGGAGGTGTTCTGCAGAGTGGGTCGAGAGGCGCTGGTAGAATCGTTCTGCCTGGCGTTTGGTCGCTTCTTCAAGTCTCTCCATGCCCGTTAGTGCATATAGGGCCTCGAGATGGCAACCCCACCCAAGGGCGAGAATTGTTCTGAGGGTCGAGCGCTCCGCTACGGCAAGGATGTGTCTTCCTTTGGCTGAAAGGATTCCACTTCAGGCTGGAGATGCGTACGTTAAGACTGTCCTTAGTAGAGCTTTGTAAAGGCGGAGGCGCACTTGAAGTGCGATGGAAGGTGCTCTTAATAGAGGAAGTAGCAACCGTTTTCTGGAGCGGGTAACCGCTGCTACTTTCCGTGCGTGCTGCACGAAGAGTAGACGACGGTCCAGGATGAGGCCCAGGTAGTTAGCACTGTCTTGCCATGGTATTTCTTCTGCTCCTACAATGACAGGATCTGGGTCATCTCTCATATTGGGTTTAGTAAATAAGACTGCTTGCGTCTTGCTGGCGTTGATCTCTATGCGCCAGCGAAGGTAACAATCCATGAGTGAGTATATCCCACGTTGTAGGTATCTCACGGCATAGTCTTGGCGCCTTGAACGAGATAGCATTGCCACGTCGTCTGCATACATGGCTATAATTGAGTTGTGTTCATGCTCAGCAGGGATGTCCGCAGAGAAAATATTGAATAGCAGTGTTCCCCAGATACTTCCCTGAGGAACTCCAGCTTGGATAGGGTGTGATGGAGAGGATGTCCCATTTGCATGTACAAAGAAGGAGCGGCCGGTCAGATATGATTTGATGATTCGTGTCATCCAGGGTGGGAATCCCCATCGTATGAGTTTATGCAGCAACCCATCATGCCTTTATGATTTTATCGAATGCTTTCGCAACTTCAAAGAATGCTGCGGCGACGGAGTGATGTTGGTTAAAGGCGTGGGAAATAAATTGGAGAACTCTTACGAGTTGGTGAGTTGTTGCGTGTTCTCCTCTGAAGCCGAATTGCTGCTCTGGAAGGATTGATCTTCGGTCCACCTCTAGGAGAAGATAGAAGTACAACACTCTCTCCAAGACTTTCCCCAGCCCATCTAACAAAGAGATTGGTCGGAAGTTGCCGATGGAGAGAGGTGATTTCCCAAGCTTGAGGATGGGTATTACTTTAGCTCTTTTCCATGCAGCGGGGAAGTAGCCAAGGGATATTATGGCATTGATGATAATAGACAGCCACGTGATGGCGATAGGTGGGAGGTGCCTCAGTGTTTCGTTGTGGATGCCGTCCGGACCGGGAGCTTTCCTGCACTTCAGCGTCTTCAGGGTTCTGCCGACATCTGAAGGGGTGATGCTCGGTGCCGCTTCGAGGAACTCTGCGTTCTGGAGGTGGGCGCCCACGGTGAGATCCGTTGTCGTCTGAGAGGTTCCTAGACCTTCCTCGATCGTCTAAGTTGCGTCGCTTTCGAGGTCTAGAGGGTGTGCTGTATGTTCGCGGTTATACGAGGGATCCGGGCCTTCATTTGGAGTGAAGGCAGTCTCCCAATGTCGGCCGAAGTCCTCCGCGGGAGCCGTCTTCCGTCCTCAAAGCGGTGAGTTTCTGCTTCCAATTGTGAGTCTTCCATGTGGCAACCTCTCGCTCGATCTCGTTTTGTAGGTTGCGGAATTTTTTTCTGAGCTGAGGATCACCATGGTGCGTCCACTTCCAGCGGAGTCTGTTTTTCTCGCGAATTGCCGCGAGAATCTCTGGCGGGAGGGCAATCTTCGGCAGGTGGTGTTGTCTTATTTGGGGGATACTCGCATCCACTGCCCTCTGTATTTCCATGTTGAGGAGGGTGACTGCATCATCCACCGCGTCTGGGGTAGGAAGAGTGGGGGGGGGGCGGAGGAAGATGAGTGGTATGATGTACTTGCAGCTAGCTCCAATCAGCTTTGCCAAAGACTCTTCGAGGAGAGACAGGGATCGTGCGAGGCGCCATGCCGAACTGTGCTATTACCGGCAGATGGTCGCTGGAGAGAGCGGGAATGGTGTACACGGCCGTGAGAGGGGGGAGGCGACTGAGTATAATTACATCCAGGATATCTCCTGAGCCTTTGGCGGTGTAATGGGTGGGATCCCTCGGTGCAATGATTCCAATGGAATGAATAGTTGCCCATTGAAGAAGTCTCTTTCCTGATGCATTATTTATGCAGGATCCCCAGTCAGCGTGTTTCGCGTTGAAATCACCTGCTATGATGGAAGGAAGATTTTGGGCAAGGACGTTGTCAAGCGCAGCTGGGTTGAGGCGCCGCTGGGGTGGGAGATAGCAGGATACTAATCGAACGGTTCCAAGTGAGGTCTCGACATCAATCGCTGCCGACTCGAGTTCATGACAAGGTTTTAGCTCAGGGAGAATGGGATGCGTGATATTTCGATCGGCCACTAGGACTGCGGTCCCACCTCCTCTCCGGGCTGGTTGGTCCGGTAGTTGAGGGCGGTCCTGACGGAAAATTTGGTACTCTGGTGTGGACCATCGCTCCCAGCTCAGGAGGTGGGTCTCCTGTATGAATGCGGCGTCAACTCTTTCTCTTAGGAGTAGGTTCCGTAGCTCAGGTGTCTTCCTTCGGATTGCACCATCTGCATTCTAAGTGATGTTCGTGAGACGTTTGTCACTCTCTTGTCTCCTACTTCCCATGGTAAAAAGAGGTGAGGTTAGAGAGATGAGCAGAAATTTCCTGGAACTGTCTTATGGTGGATTGGAGTTGCAGCATGAGTTGCTGCATGGAGGCGAGGATAGCTATTGTGGGATCGTATTGAGCTTTTTCCTGTGGCGCGTGAGTGGGAAGCGGTTCGCGACGTTTCTGCCTTAGAGGGATTTTGAGCTCGGCAGCAGTTTCCGGAGTGAGGAGTTGCGGCACCGGGAGCGCGGGAAACTCTTCCGGCGGTGGAGCTGGAGTTGCCACGCGCTGTGGGAGATTCACAGCTAGCCGTGTCCTCGGAGTGGACTTCTGATGTCGGATCTGTGAGGGGATGAATTGCAAGGGGGAGCCTCCCCAGGCTGGTGCTTGCGAAGGCTTTGGGTCTTGGTCGGCCAGAGGGCGCGGAAGAGGGCATAGAGTTGCAGGATGAGAAGGAACTGGAGAGACTCTTTTTTGCTTCTCGGCTTTCCAGACGGGGCAGGTCTTGGATTTAGCGGTGTGTGGTCCTCCGCAGTAACAGCAGAGCGGCTGATCCTCCTTAGGCTTCTCGCAGTCCTTGGAAAGGTGCGGGTCTGCGCATTTAAAACATCGCGGCACCGCGAAGCAGTTGCTAGACGAGTGCACCTCAGTCCTCAGGGAAGCTTGCTACCGCCAAGCCTATTCAATATTTTTATATCTGACATGCGTCAGCGGGATGACACAAATGTTTACCTTTATGCTGACGATACAACTCTACTAGTGAAGAATTTTGCCCCCAACACTGGGCAACACTCCGCTGGGGCGAAACTTTTATCCCTAAGGCAACCTCCCAAAAATTTTTAGGTGTACTTTTAGACCAACAATTGACATGGAGAGACCACATCAAAGCAATTTTACTTAAAGCGGAAGTAACAGTGCACTCGCTAAATTTCCTCTTCTTTAGCAATAAGATTCATAGGAAAACAAAAATTATTCTTTATAATGCTTTGATTAGATCCGTTTTAACCTATGCTTGCCCAGCCTGGCTCTACACAAGCAAATATATTTTAAAAAGTCTTGACAAATTTGAAAAGAAAACACTCAAGAAAATTTTAAATGTTCCAAGACTGACAAGATCTAAGGATTTATATGACCCACTAAAAATGAAAACCATATTAGAGACGAAGTCATATAGGACAAAGAATTTCGAAGAGAAACTCTCTAATGTACCCTCAAAATTGTTTAGAGAGATGTGGAATGAACCTAAAATGTTACGAAAAAATATTTATAAAAGACCAAGTAGCGCACTTAATCTTTGAAAAATTTCGTGTAAACTCGCTAGCGCTCTTCGAAAAGCGCGGGTAAGTGAAATATGAAAGCGAAAGTGAAATGAAAAAGGAGTATGCAGTTCTCTTAGCGACCTGGTGGCGGCGCTGACGGACAACGACCACTTTCGTTTTCTGTGCAACCCGCCAATTCATTCCATCCTAATATTTAGACAGGAGTTTCGCTATTATTTTTATTCCATTTTCCCTTTGAGTACAATATACGTACATAGGCATGTGGTTTTCTTTATATTGTAAAAATGTACTAAATGTGGATAAAGCCTGTAGAGGCCTGGAGCCACCATTTAGTATCCCTTTAGGGAGAGAGGACGGACTGGACTGGAGGACGAGAGCAGTGCACAAAGCTAAAGCCAGAGCACGAATCCAGAGAGGTTAGACTGCCCCGATGTGTAGGGCAGCCGTCTATATATCTACGAGGCGTGTTTTTTAAGTAAGGTCCGTTTTATTGTAGACACTAGTAGTTCGCGAGCAAACCGCAACGAGCGCGTGCGTCGTGTACCGGCATGCTTCGGGAACAACTGTGCTCAGTTTCAGCTGTGTAGCTAACCTGTATGATTCTGTTCTGTGCTTTCAAAATGTTTAAGACTATCAACTCGCCCGCCGCGTGTGAGGTTCGCTCAGTGATACGGTTTTTGTCAGCAAGGAACCTGTCTGCTGCAGAAATTCATCGACAGATTTGCGAAGTGTACAGTGATACCTACTGTTATGAGTGAAAGCAAAGTGCGTAAGTGGGTACGAGAATTCAAAGATGGCCGTGACAACGTCCATGATGAGGATAAAAGAATATACAAAAGAAAATTTTCCAGAAAATTCCACAACCTCTGGAAAATTCCTTTCCTCTAATGGGGGAAAGGGCATGCCATCGGTGGCGTGACCTTGGCGCGACTCCGTAACACCTCTCCACCAGCTGAGGGTCCCTCCGAAGCGTCATCCTTTGCGATCTTCTTCTTGATCCGCTCTGACCTCCTCGGGTGGCCTGGACCGTATGGCTCAGCTGATAGGTCGCTTCTGTCGTCTTCTACATTGGTCCTCCCTATTAAATTTCCCTGAAATGAGACGGGATGGAGGGGCGGAAGGAATATCGGTAGCATTAGCCACCGGGTCTGCATAAAAAATCTCGCCTGGATCATCATCTTGATCCATGCCAAAGCGAGGTCTTAGGTGATCGATGTGTCGGTGCCAGACTTTGACTCTCCGAGTGCCGAGCACCTTCACCACGACAGCAGGAATCCACCTTGGCTCATTATTACGTCTCGGTCCATAATAACGCGCGTAGCATGGTGTTCCCACGGTGTACAGATGCATGGAAATGGCGACTATCTTAGTTTTTTCGGACAACTTAGATATAGCCGCCATCTTTGCCTGCTTCCATTGGGCCACAGAAGAAGGCGACAGTATCAAAGCGTCTAATTTACTTCTAATTTGACGACCATTAAGTAGTTCACTCGGAGAATAGCCCGAGTCTAAGGGCGTTCGCCTGTATTCCATTAAGAATTCTTGTAATGCTGTTTTCGTGGGAAGCGACGATTTTCGAAGGGATTGCTTGAACGATTGAATCAGGCGTTCAGCAGCTCCATTCGTGGCAGGATGGTAAGGAGCTCCGCTCAGGTGTGTTATACCTCGTTCTCTACACCAGGCCTGAAATTCTTCTGAATGGAAAATCGGCGCATTATCTGTTACTAACGTATGAGGATAGCCGAATTGAGAAAAATCTTGTTCAAGTTAATCTGTAGTTGCTCTGGCCGAAATAAGCCTGTTGGATGAATACACGGATATTTAGAATCTGCATCAATTAGGACCGACCAGATTGTTCCGAGGAAGTTTATAGCATGATCCAAGTGCAGACGACTCCAAGGCTTCTCGGGAAGCATCCATGGACGATTTGTGGGTTTAGGAGGTCTATTCTGGTGTTCCGCACAGGAATGGCACGATCGTGCTATTCGTTCGATGTCCTTATCGATGTGCAGCCAATACACCGCTGATCGGGCGAGTTGTTTCATTCTCTGCATTCCGAAATGTCCAAGGTGAAGTAAACGAAGAACCTTGGGTCTCAGAATTGTGGGAATCACGACACGGGTACCGTAGAAGAGGCACCCATTATCGACTGTTAGAAAGTCTTCCAACTTTTTCAAATGTTTTGTATCCGTCGAGTCGGAACGTGGCCACCCTTCTATGACGTAACGTAGAACTTTGGAAATTATCGGATCTGCCGGATTCCTTGTGTAGAAGGTTTGGTTTGAAGGGATCCAACCGCAAGCTGAGATCTCTTACTTCACAAACCACGCTGACATCTGCCTTCTCCTCTTCCACGTCAAAATAAGTATCACCTTTAAATGGAAGACGGCTTAAGGCATCAGCGTTTCCGTGCTCCTTGGTTGAGTTGTATTCTACAGAGTAGTCATACTGGCTCAGCAAAAGTGCCCATCTTGCTAGTCGATTAGCAGCCATCACTGGGATTCTTTTGGTTGGACCAAACATAGCAACCAAAGGTTTGTGGTCTATTACTAGAATACAGTGACGCCCATACAGATATTGGTGAATTTCTTTAGACCGAATATTACCGCCAGAGAGACTTTCTGAGTTTGGCTGTATTGCCGTTGAGTGGGCGTGAGTGTCTTTGATGCATCGGCAATTAGACGTTCGTTGCCGTTGGGGTAGCGGTGGAAAAGAACAGCTGAATGATTTGGCGAATTTGATTGGCGAATTTCTCCAACCTGCATCGCAGTCCTTTATCCTGCAGGCGTTGGTAGAGTATACGAATATTTCGCAGATGTTCCTCTGCGTTATCTCCACTGACGAGAATATCATCCAGGTACACAGCGACTCCTTCGAGGTCTTTCGTCAATTTTTCCATGATTTCTTGGTAATATCCCGGAGCAGATGATATACCAAAAGGTCGACGAGTTTGCAACAGAGCTCCTAGATACCCGCATCATATGCGAGGTTTAAGTCCTCCAGAAGTGCCAGAGGCACAGTTCGGGGTTTGCAAAATATTGGTTTGGCATCTACCTGGATTTTTATTTCCAGCTCGAAATCCTTGAGGCATCCCAATTCCGATTTGAAGAGATCTGGGACTCTTTGCATAATTGTCGGCACCACTTTTCTAGCGAGGTAGCGGCGCTGAAATCTGAAGAAACTGCGGAGATTATGTTAGAATCTGAATTCACTTTAGCAGCGCATGGATTTCTCAAAGGGCGTTCACGTTGACGTCTAATTGACGAAGGGTATTCCGGCCATAGATTGAGTGGTTTCTTGGCCACCACAAATTCGATTTCCTGATAACGTGCGGAGGAATCAATCGCCACGGGATAGAAGAATCGTCCCAGGACATGAAGGGGTTTGCTATTAGCACCAAGGTATTGGAAATTAGATGGAAGTAGAGTGGGCTTACCAATATGCGACCAGATGTCTCTTCCTCAGAAATTATCACAAGTTCCAGTATCCCCTTGAAATATGAAGCTTCTATTTTTGAAGTAAATGGGCTGCATTAGTGCGGCGGATTAAACCTAGTAAAGCTCCTGGTCCCGAAGACTGACCAGCTCGGGTATTCAAGGAAGTAGCGGAATGCGAGGCCCTTTTTCTGAAAGTAATATTTGAAAATTCTATGAACGAAGGAAAAGTTCCGAAAGATTGGAAAATTGCGATTGTTACTCCAATATATAAAAGCGGCTTAAAGGAGGATCCAGCGAATTATAGGCATATATCTTTGACATAATTGAGCGGCAAAATAATGGAACATATAATAGTTCCTTAATGGGCTTTATCGACACGTCTAAATTCATAGTGAGTAACTGGGCGTCCAAATTTATAGTGAGGCGCCAAATAAAAGACGATCTCAATTAGATTATATACTAATGATGCAAAGGTATAGAAATCAAATAAAATCATGCCACAGCTACTCAGGTCCAGACATAGATAGTGACCATACTCTGGTGCTAGCCAATTGCAAAATTATATTTATAAGAACGAAGAGATCGGCCAATAAGAAATGGAGAGTAGAAGGATTGAAAGACGCAACAAAGAGGTCTTTTGAACAAAGAACTAATGAAAGTGATGAACCAATGCAGTGGAGTAATATCAAGATAATTGAAGCAACAAATGAGGTTTTAGGAAAAAGGAAACTGGAGCCCAGAAAACCTTGGATGACAGCAGAAATACTAAACCTAATTCAGGAAAGGAATAAGCTTAGGAGGGAAAACAATGTAGATGACTACAAAACAATTAAAAATCACATCACTACCAAATGCCAAGAAGAAAAAGACAAATGGAGCCAAAACATTGCTGAAGGGATTGAAGAAGAGCAGAAAAAGGGAAAGCAGGATAAAGTAAAGAGGGAATATTGCTGATAGACAGTGATGAGGCATGTTCTCGGTGGAAAGAATGCATAGAAGAACTGTACGATGATAAGGACAACAAGGATGAAAATAATCTAATTGAAAACATTAGTGAGTGTGAAAGAGAAATGCAGGGTCCCCCAATCACAAGACATGAATTTGAACATGCCCTTCAGAGTCTCAAAGATGGAAAAGCAACTGGTGTGGATGGCATCCCTGCCGAATTGCTGAACAATTTAGGTAGTAACATGAAAGACCAATTATTCAGAGTAATAAATGACTGCTACGAAAAAGGAATCATACCAGAGGACTTCACGCAATGCAGGACCATTACCATACCTAAAATAGGAAAGGCAGTCGACTGCGCCAATTATAGAACACTATCAATGTTATCACATACTTCCAAAATACTCATTAATATAGCTAAGAACAGGATAAAAGGAAAGGTAGATACATATATTGGGGAGGACCAATTTGGATTTAGAGGAGGCAGAGGAACAAAGGAAGCAATCCTGGCCTTACGTATGGTATTGGAGAGAAGGATGAATATGAAAAGAAGGATACATCTTACCTATATTGACATAGAAAAAGCATTTGACAATGTGAACTGGGAACTACTCTTTAGAACTATGAAGAAGATAGGACAGGACTGGAAGGATAGAAGAATGATTAATCTACTGTATCAGAACCAAAGCACAAAAATAATAATCAGTAAGGTATAGAAAGAGGCCAGGATTAGAAAAGGAGTTAGACAAGGATGCTCCCTATCTCCATATCTATTTAATATGTTCATTGAGGAAGCTATTCAGATCATGAAGGAGGAGAGAGGGAGTAAAAGTCAATGGTGAAAGAAAACATAGTATCAGATTTGCTGATGACATCGTAATAGTTGCAAACTCCGAAAAAGAAATGAATCGAATGTTGCAAGTCCTATCACACACTCTTAAACAATGGAAATTAAAACTGAATAAACGAAAAACGAAAGTAATGGTAATACGAAAAAATATGGAAGAAATCAAAACCAATATAAAAATTGACAACACCAAAATTGATCAGATGGAACAGTTTTGCTATCTTGGTAGTATAATCACAGAGGACAATAGAAGCTTAATGGAAGTGAAGAAACGGATTGCTTTGGAAAAACAGGCATTTATGACTAAGAAAAATATTTTAACTAACAAATATCAGAATAGCATTTGCAAAAACATTTGTATGGAATACTCTGCTTTATGGAAGTGAAAGTAGGACCATGTGCAAATTAGAAAGGAGTAGACTTGAAGCTGCTGAAATGTGGATATGGCGAAACATGACAAGAACAAGCTGGATGGAAAGAAAATCAAATCTGGAAGTTTTAAGGGAAGTACAAGAAGAGAGAAGATTATTAACAGAAATGGAGAAGAGGAAAATAACATGTCATCAGACACAATGAATTCATGACTAGCATCCTTGAAGGGAAAGTGCTATAGGAATAGGAAAGAAAGGAAGAGGACGGCCTAGGACGAAGTATTTGGATGAGATTCAGAGGAGGATAGGATGCTGCAACTATGTGACATTGAAGCGATCAGCAAGTAACAGAGGGGAATGGTTGCATCGACAAGGCACCAGCCTTTAGAAATATGATGATATGATGATTGGTACAAAAGAGAAACTAACTACTCTCATCTTAACTTACTTCAATGGGACAAATTATCAAAGCCGAAAATTTTCAAATCTAATTTCTCATAATCTGAAGTCGAAATCCTTAATATAAGAATGTAATTGTCAAAATATAATTGTATAAAATTTCTTTCTTATGGAAATTGTCTCCAGTTCCTACGATGATTATTTTTTCATTTTTCTATAGGAATAGAGCTTACAAAAGATTAATATGAAGTTTATATGAATACACTGCGAATGATTCCGCAATTGCTATTCGCCTTATTCTTGGCGACGCTGAAGAATCATTTTCCAAACAAAATTTCGAGTCTTCGAGTTGGGGAATTGAGTCGACTGAAGGATAAACAGGACACTTATTCAGGGGAAAGTGAAGAGTGGCGCCGGACACGTTTAATCCCTGCACTAAAAGAGTG
This sequence comes from Ladona fulva, assembly GCA_000376725.2. NCBI lineage: Eukaryota > Metazoa > Arthropoda > Insecta > Odonata > Libellulidae > Ladona > Ladona fulva. Next base: position 506,174 of record KZ308605.1, read on the forward strand.
TGTCCTCGTCCGCCGACTGTTCAACGGCCCAAATGGCCTTTTTGGGGGCGGAGAAGTGCTGATTTCGGAGAGCACGTGCTGTGCAACCCTCCACTCAAATTTCCAAAAGTGAGAGATTGTTTATGGCCCACCCAAACCCCTTACCAGCCAACGCGCATTTCTAAAATTTTCTAACGGCATTTTTACTAGAGGAGGAGACATTTTTAGAAACCTACTGAGATAACTCAAAGATATTAAAACAAATACCCTTACCTTGACCAAGAAATAAAAACATGGCGCAAATAGAACGCACTAAAATAGTATTTACCTGTAATAGAATGCATAAGAAATTATATAAACTTTAACTGCAGTTGTATGAAATTTCAGGTAAATGCAGGAAGCCGATAAAAATCCAATCTTTCGAACTAATTTCAAATATTATTCTTCAGTTTTACAGAAAAATAAAGTATATTTGCAACAATGAAAGTGCGTGAGGAAAATGTGAAGGATGAAAAACATTCATTAAATTGTTCGTAATTGTATTGGTTGAGATGCACTCTGTGCTGCAGCAGGAGGTCTTCCGAGGCACGCTCCAGAAGACACGCCCGTTTCGAGCAAAGGGGAGTTTCTATGTCAACAAAGTACTCTGCCCTGAGTCTGTTTCGAGGGGATTTCTCGATTATAAATATTTCCTCTAAATGGTCGTTAAAAGCCGCTGCCTCATCCCCATGCTTAGTCTACGTTTTCGGGGGCTTTTAAATATCCAATCTTAATGTGTTTTTCTTTGTATTTATGGTTCGTGCGCCAGTTTATTCCATCGACTGGATTCCTAATAGCTAATATTACAGCACATTTTTCTATGTTATGCTGCTTAGAAATGAATAAATACTGAAATGTTTGGCGTTTTACTGTCTGATTAGTGTTCTATCGGACTTGAAACATGACCATTTGACAATTTGGAAGCAGCTGTTATTCTATATTTCCATTTATCCCATCATTAAGTTTATACGAAGTTTAACTATTTATTTCCTAGTCCTGTGATTCGTTTCACAAGGTGCGTAGACAACGTTATCAAGTGGCTGGAGGCATTACTGACGACACTGAGTCATTCATTGACAGTACTGTAAAGAGGTCTGCGCTGTATTGAAAATCATAGAAATAGATCATTAAAGAAAAGATGAAAGGAATCGTCATTTCATTAAAAATGGGTTCACTCATTCCATAAAACTTCAAAAACTTGTCTGGATATGTCCTCAGATTGCAATGTAGTGTATGGAATTTCCCTTTAATTGATCCGTCGCTGGATGTTTTCCTTTTTCTTTTTTTATCCTCCAAAAAGACGAGCAAGTGTTTTTCTTCTGTACGGCTGAGAGATGCGAAAAATGACTGAAATCCCACGTCAACTATCGATTGTATGGGCGCCTTTGATAACTAAACAGTTTAGTCGAAGTAAAATATCTGCACAACTCAACTAAACTATTTTAGAAGAATTGTGTTTAGGCCTTAGTCTTATAATTGTCCCAATTCATCACATTTTGGAGGCTGGATAAAGTGCATGACATTTGATTGTATCTTCACTGTGTAGGTGCGGAAGGACTTAAGAAATGTATTTCAGATAAATGTGTTTAATTGTTAATCAGTGGTAATTAATGGTAAATCAGAATTTTTCTGTTTTAAAAGTTGTGCGTGAATACAAGTATCGTAGAAAGACTTCCACAATTTACTGAATTGTTACAATTAATAGAAATATAGTAAATTTATAATTTTATGTAATAAAATTGGAGAATATCTACTTTTCAATGTATCAATTTATTGGTCCCACTCAGTATCTAAAATGGTCCGATTCCTCCTCGAGTGGATGTTCGAATAGGGCCGTAAAGTCACTTCAACAAATTGTTCCAGCACCGCACACTTCAACAGCAATCTGCAAATTACATTTAAAACTAAACAAGTATCAGGACTTCCGTTGGTTCTGACTTTAGAAATTTCTCACTCACACAGATGGGGAAATCGACGATTATTCCTTTCGTGGTCCGATTCACGCCACTTTATCCTATATTGGGATATTAGTGCAGTAATAATGGTCAATATGTAAATGTCAAATAGTAAAACATACTTCATACGTCAGCGGCGCCTAGTTGAGTAAATATGAATGCCGATTAGTATATTTGTGAATATTGTGAGGCGCGTTTTGCAGCATTTTACCCGAACTACATATCGGACAGCTCTACTTCTTAGATTTCGTCCGGAGTAAGAAAATTGTCTATTTCAAAGCAATGGCAGCAAAATGGAAATTCATGGAAACGTTACAGTTTGAAGAATGTTCAACTCGTTTCGAGCAAACCTGTTGGGAGAAAGAAATGTGTTGTTGCAGTAGAAAAACGAAGGGCAAATATGTCATGCTTAAAGAGAGAAAAGGGATAATGACGCAAAAGTGACACCGAAAAGGGACGTGTATCTGAATGATGTGTGTGAATGTGTATCTCACCGCAAATCTGAAAACAGGACGCGCTCGCTGCAGCCCAGGACCTGATTATTTTTTTTGGGAAGTGAATCGGGATTATCCCAGGAGGGGTCGCTTCAAAGGGGGATCTGCTAGTGTCCAACGGAGAGGAGGTTAGCAAACATCAACTGGCAGTGGGATGCACCGGGGGGGTTGGTGTTTCGGGGTCCCCATCCCTTTTTTCCTTCGCTACTCAACGTTAGAGTTTCCAGAGCACGTAAGGGTTTTTTCCTTCGAGGTGGAAGGCAGGGGGTTAACATCCAGCTCAGAAAGTGGGGCGTTAAAGAGAAGGGAAGTAGATCGGCTCCCACCAGAGATATTCCACGGTGTCTATCTTAGATAAGAATGCACTCTTGAATGGAAAAGCCGAGGGAAGACGTGGCTGCTCGGGTGGCGCGATTTGAAAACATGTGTAGTCACTCTCAACCACATATTGCCGACTAAGCTGTGGAGTAACTTAAAGTAAGCAGGGTGGAAATTGCATTTTTTCTGCATCCTCGCACAGGAGGGAGCAATACAAGAGTCAAGCTAAGGGGTTGCCCATCTAGAGTCTAGGAAATTGGCTTCTTTTCTCTCAATCTGCCTCGAAAACTGCGGATCCGCATGATGTAGGGTTAGTCTCAGATGATTCAACGTGGAGCAGCCCGTTTTGTCAGTGGATACTTCAGATTCGGCAGTAGCGTTAGCTCTATGATAAAATCACTCGGGTGGAACTCGCTGCAGGAGAGATGATCCGATTACCGACGAAAGCTTTTCGAAAAATTCATCGGTCCAGAATTCTTAGGTGAAATAAAAGACATTGTAATTGCGGTAAAAAACGAGCGCGATCTCCAAGAGGAATCGACGAAGCTTTACTTATCACAAAACAGATCGTTACTTCTGGTCTTTCTTTCCACGTAGCATCAGAGAAGCTAATAGGGTA
>KZ308605.1:509810-520695 GCA_000376725.2 Ladona fulva
TTTTTTTCCCTCGGTTTTGTTTGGTTTTGTATGTTTTTCTGTTGTGGTAATTGCTCCGCAATAGATGAAGGTATGTAATTCTTCGAGTGATAAGTTGTTCTGGCTTTTATATAATTTTTCCTGAATTATATTATTTATTGCTTTTGCTGTGTTTTTGGTATCATATGTTTCTTGGATTTTGGGAATATATGGTCTACTGCATGGGTCTGTTCCCTGGTATTTTGTGAGGTTTTCTTCGAACATGAGTCAAAGATTTTCTATGGATTGAGTCAGAGCTTCCTGGTCATCAGAGTGGCTGGAATTTTCTTTGGGATATGGAAGTTCTTTTTGAATAGTGTGGGAACTGCGTTATCTTATTATGTCTATTTCTAGCGTTCTATCTTGTATCTGGTTCTCTGATTGTTGTTCTGGTTCAGCTTCCTCATTAATTGATATTTTTGATGTAACTTCTTCTCTCAGTCTCTCCCTCTCTGGTTCAGGAATTCAGTTGTTACGTAATATGGCTCTTATTTGGTCTGATAACCTTTGTTCCGTTAGGTGATTTAGTTCAACAATAATATTATTATTATTTTAGAGAATTAAAAGACAACCCAGGCGATGACCACACCTATTACGTTTCCTCATGTTTTGCAAAGCGTTTGAGTAGTAAAATTCCGAAAGGCATCTCTTATCTAACTTCATCTTACGAGTCAGGATATTCAGCCTTAAATTCAGTACTGTTTTGAATTTAATGCTTAATAACGGCATGCGTCGGTTACTCTCTTTACCTTCTTCTCTCAATTTTTCATGTCGCCGGAAAAACATCTTAAACCTCCATGAGTTATCTTCGAACAAGCATGCTGTATAGATCCCTAGAATATTAAATGTATTCTCTTATAGGATATAATATTTATCGCATTAGTTTGACCGATTCTCTTTATTTTCGANGAGAGTAGAAGGATTGAAAGACGCAACAAAGAGGTCTTTTGAACAAAGAACTAATGAAAGTGATGAACCAATGCAGTGGAGTAATATCAAGATAATTGAAGCAACAAATGAGGTTTTAGGAAAAAGGAAACTGGAGCCCAGAAAACCTTGGATGACAGCAGAAATACTAAACCTAATTCAGGAAAGGAATAAGCTTAGGAGGGAAAACAATGTAGATGACTACAAAACAATTAAAAATCACATCACAACCAAATGCCAAGAAGAAAAAGACAAATGCAGCCAAAACATTGCTGAAGGGATTGAAGAAGAGCAGAAAAAGGGAAAGCAGGATAAAGTTTACATGAAAATCAGAGCCCTGCAGTACAAACCTAGAACGAAATCTGTAGTAGTAAAAAATAAAGAGGGAATATTGCTGATAGACAGTGATGAGGTATGTTCTCGGTGGAAAGAATACATAGAAGAACTGTACGATGATAAGGACTTCAAGAGTCTCAAAGACGGAAGTCTCAGGCCTCACCTAGAATATGCGTGTAGTGTATGGGACCCTGCAGAAAAATGTTGTAATCGGGAATTAGAAAAAGTACTCGTACAGCGAAAGGCAATACGTTTGGTAAAGAAATGTTACGAAAAGTCAGTGAGTGTTCCGCAAATGCTTCAGGACGCGGGATGGGAATTTTTAGAAGATAGAAGGCTTAAATAAAGGATAAATTTACTTAATAAATTTAGAGAATGCACGTTCACAGATGATGTAGCTGACATAATGCGTCCCCCATGTTATATAGGCCGTTCTGATACCGCGAGGAAAATCAGAGAAATAGATGCAAGAACAAGTCGTTTCAAAAATTCATTTTTTTCCGCGAACGATACGCGAAACCAATCGATTAGTGAGGTAGAGTCATGGTGCTTGCGCCCCCTGCCACACGCCAAAAGGCGGCTTGCAGGGTACTTATGTAGATGTAGAGATAAGGTGATTCGCGATCGTCCGTAATCCTTTTTTTTCACCTTTGCGACGTTATCATCGGTTGTGGATGTGCTGGGACGTCCTTGGCGCTCGTCATCTTCAGTGTCTTCACGACCCTCTTGAAAACGTTTGTACCACTTGTAAACGCTCGTCTAATTCATTGACATTCGCCAAAAGCAACATTTAACACTTGCAATTTGAGGCAGCACTTTATTCCATTTCTAACGCAGAATTTAATGCAATTTCTTTGTTCCATTTTTGCCGCAAGTCAAATATGGCCGATCACAGTTAAACACGTGTAACCTTTTTGACTGCTAACAATAGACTAAGCTTTCAAAATGACTACCCTTATCTATGTACGTTATGGACACGTGTACCAATCCACAGAAAAAAATTGACAATTGGAATTATACAGCCTGGGAAATTAAAAAGTTCCGCTTTTTTCATCACACCTCGTATATGCACATTAATACATATGTACTAGTTGAAACCGGTCGTGTTAAGAGAAATACGTAGTGGAATTTTTACACAGTGTTTATTTATTCCTACTAATATGAAATTCCACAGAGTGACGGCGTCTGCCATTGATTATATTATAAAGGAAGTGCCTATGAATAGGTAATATATGATGGAAGTAGCTGGTCAGTCATAACTTTAGTTTCAAAAATTGCCCGCGAATTTAATACCCTATTATTACGAGTTATTTAACGTAACTCGTAGTTATGTTTTAATTNTTCACTCCCATTTGAAATGATTTACAAGTTATGATATTTATCTCGGATTTCAGAAGTAAGATTATTATAAAGGATATTTTACTGAAAACAACATGATCAAAATAAACTATCGCAATTTTTGATAGCTATAAATTAAGCAACATTTTGGAGAGAGGTTATTAATCGGCACGTAACAGTCTCAGGTTTTTCATAAGCGTGCTTACATCACTTCAGGTACTGGTTTCATAAGCACGCTTATGAAACCAGTAGCCAATCAAAATTTCCTGTGGAAAAATACAATGTTTTCATTCTATAATATCTTTCCACGAAGTCACGCATTCCAATATCGAAGTTAGTATAATCATAAGTAACAAACATGCAGCTTTTCATATAGGTATTTTCTCATATTCTTCTTTCGATTTCTAGGAGTAATTCTCAGAAATCGGTGATCCGGAACTCCCCTTTGGCCTCCAAACGAGAGCTCTACCTGCCGAATTACGGCTTACGGAGTGTTTTTAAACCTCTAATTCATCAACATTCGTGTTTCATTTTTCTTTTCTTTCATGTATAAAGTCAGAAACAAATGCTAGTTTTGACGAGAAAGATTCAAATGTTTAGACGCAATATGTCTCTCGTATACGGATCTACAAAATTTTCTCACGAAACCACACGTCTCACTTAAATTAGTTTATCGGACTTTGTTTACTGGTAAACAGACCGCCACTGCTCAACCCAGCCCCCCTCTCTCGATCTCTTAATTTATGCGGGTTACTCCGCCATTAGAACATTTCCATTCCTCACCTATTTAAATGAAATGTCATTTCAACCTTTTGCCCGATTATAAAGCATTGCCAATTGCTGCTGTTTCCTTCCTGCCATAAACGTTTATAAATGGATTTGGAAGTATGGGGCAGTTGTTAATCATTGGCTTGTTGAAGTAAATATTATAATTACCCATATGAAATCTATTCTTTAACCAAACAAAAGTTGTATGAAATCGAGATGTATGAGTAAAATTCTGCAATATTTTCTACATTGTTACAATTTATTTTGGTTTCATCTACCTTAATATATTTAGCTCGAAGATGCTTCTTTCATTAGCTATGTATAATAGAGGGATTTAAAATAAGACAACATCCTGGTGAACAATTGTGTATAAAAGTGTAACATCAAGTAACATAACGATTAAAATTAGATCAGCTGGAAGACCATACCAAAGTTTCCTCAATAAACCTTTTGACTCAAGGAGAAAAAATTAAACCTTATCATAAAAACGTATATTTTTCCATGCCATAGTCAAAGTTAATTAAAATATTATCCTTTATGGAAATTAACTCCTAAAATTTACCAATTTATATATGGAATAAAAGGTATTTTTTCATCATTAATTAGCCACTAAAGTAAGCGTGTCCAATTTTCTTTCAGGAATACTATCAGATTTATTTCCGAAATTGGTCGAACAGCCAGTAGATTATGGTCTTCTCCTAGAAACAGTACGACGGGTAATATTGGACAAAGGTCTGCTGGATGTGGAGGGTAAGATAAATAACCGATTACAATGGTATCGAATCTATGGGTTTGTTAGGTCACATGCAAAATTCATGAAAGCTGCAAGTATATGATAGTCAAATCCAAATGATTTAGAACCTTTCTCACGAAATTCAAAGTACTTTCATTTTTAAGCCAAAGGTTAAACGCACTTTTAGTTATTCGATATGAATTTCTGGTCTGAATTCCTGAATTGAATTATAACTTCGAAATGAATTTGCTAATGTATTTTCTCCTTATCCTTAAGCTTGAATAATTTAGCTCGATTATAATATCACTTGGTATAATTTTGATATTATAATGCCAAAATGCCAATCATTCATCGATTTTGCATGTATCAGTGTGAAATTTTGAGGTTTAGAGAAACGGTTTTACTTTTTCAGTGCACCCTGCGTCTTTCTAATAGTCATAAAACTTCGTTCCATATCATTTATTATTATTATCATAGTTTTTCTATTACATTTTTATGTGGTATCTTTGAACCTGTGACGGGTATTCACCAAGTCACATGTTCCTATATTGTTATCATTTTTTATGGTATTTCTTATTCTATTGATTATTGATTACTGATTACAGAGAAATTTTCTCGTTAATGAGCAGGTGACCAGAATTACAGCTTTTTGTAGGGTGATATAGCTTTTTGGTCTTAAGCCCATCTCCATTAAGCTGTTATGCAATGATTTTGGAATTATTCCAGTTGATGAAAGTATGATTGGTACTATTTTTACAGATTTTTGGTGCCACAGTTGTTTTATTTCTTCCTTTAGTGTGAGGTAGTTTTGTATTTTCTCTGCATGCTTCTTTTGTATGTTGATGGAATTTGGAACGGAAATTTCTATAAGGTAGGTAGTTTTACTAGATTTGTGAATGAGTGTAATATCAGGTTGGTTATGAGGTATACTTATGTCNCGTTATCAACCAGAAACTTCAGTATTAGACGAAAATAATAAATAAAACCATTATTCACTCAAATAAGTAACGTAGCGTGCCTCTTTTATAAACGTTTATGGCAGGAAGGAAACAGCAGCAATTGGCAATGCTTTATAATCGGGCAAAAGGTTGAAATGACATTTCATTTAAATAGGTGAGGAATGGAAATGTTCTAATGGCGGAGTAACCCGCATAAATTAAGAGATCGAGAGAGGGGGGCTGGGTTGAGCAGTGGCGGTCTGTTTACCAGTAAACAAAGTCCGATAAACTAATTTAAGTGAGACGTGTGGTTTCGTGAGAAAATTTTGTAGATCCGTATATGAGAGACATATTGCGTCTAAACATTTGAATCTTTCTCGTCAAAACTAGCATTTGTTTCTGACTTTATACATGAAAGAAAAGAAAAATGAAACACGAATGTTGATGAATTAGAGGTTTAAAAACACTCCGTAAGCCGTAATTCGGCAGGTAGAGCTCTCGTTTGGAGGCCAAAGGGGAGTTCCGGATCACCGATTTCTGAGAATTACTCCTAGAAATCGAAAGAAGAATATGAGAAAATACCTATATGAAAAGCTGCATGTTTGTTACTTATGATTATACTAACTTCGATATTGGAATGCGTGACTTCGTGGAAAGATATTATAGAATGAAAACATTGTATTTTTCCACAGGAAATTTTGATTGGCGACCGATTTCATAAGCGTGCTTACATCACTTCAGGTACTGGTTTCATAAGCACGCTTATGAAACCAGTAGCCAATCAAAATTTCCTGTGGAAAAATACAATGTTTTCATTCTATAATATCTTTCCACGAAGTCACGCATTCCAATATCGAAGTTAGTATAATCATAAGTAACAAACATGCAGCTTTTCATATAGGTATTTTCTCATATTCTTCTTTCGATTTCTAGGAGTAATTCTCAGAAATCGGTGATCCGGAACTCCCCTTTGGCCTCCAAACGAGAGCTCTACCTGCCGAATTACGGCTTACGGAGTGTTTTTAAACCTCTAATTCATCAACATTCGTGTTTCATTTTTCTTTTCTTTCATGTATAAAGTCAGAAACAAATGCTAGTTTTGACGAGAAAGATTCAAATGTTTAGACGCAATATGTCTCTCATATACGGATCTACAAAATTTTCTCACGAAACCACACGTCTCACTTAAATTAGTTTATCGGACTTTTTTTACTGGTAAACAGACCGCCACTGCTCAACCCAGCCCCCCTCTCTCGATCTCTTAATTTATGCGGGTTACTCCGCCATTAGAACCTTTCCATTCCTCACCTATTTAAATGAAATGTCATTTCAACTTTTTGCCCGATTATAAAGCATTGCCAATTTCTGCTGTTTCCTTCCTGCCATAAACGTTTATAAAAGAGGCACGCTACGTTGCTTATTTGAGTGAATAATGGTTTTATTTATTATTTTCGTCTAATACTGAAGTTTCTGGTTGATAACGCGTTCGTTATCTATTCAAAATAATTAATTTACTAGGTCCTTATATTAATCACAAAATACGGATATTACTTGACTTTCAAAACGAAATTTTTATATACTAAGGGATGAATAGGGGCGGAATATAATAAGGCGCAATAGGCTCTAGCTGAGGACCTCATCCTCATGTGGACCTCAATAAGGCTGTGATAATAAACTCTCAACAAGAAATTGTTATGGCTTTTCGCTTCAAGAAAGAATTTTATATTTGTTGAGTAAGTCTACATAACATTTTTATAGAATATACTACATTTGTTATGTCTTTATTTAATCTTATAAACAATATCCATCATTCATTATAATTTACAGAAATACTGCGATTCAAAATTTGTTTAGTTGTTCTTGCCGTAGAGCAGCGAGTGAGAGTTCTATTGGATTTATATTTGTGTAATTTATGAAAGTAATTGAATTTTTCTCACGATTCCTGGTGGGGGCTTAATCCGATTCTTTCGCCTATGATCAGCCCATTGGGATCGAAGATGATTTCAAATAATCCTTAAGATGAAAGTTAGTAAATTATCTTTCTTAAATACTCGAGAAAACTACTACTACTTTTTATTTCGTTTTCCTAAACTGTTACTCCCAAAGAAAGGAAGTATTTCCTATACGCCTATTTCCTTAAGAAAATATCCCCATATATACGGTCGTATACTCATAAGCAGGCGATTTTTCATATTTCGAGGTTACTCTTAAAGTAATATTGCGAAAGAATAATTGTAATGAATATTTTGTGAAAATGATCCATTGTAGGTTACGTCAGGAAAGTGTGGCAATTATACGAAACAACAGTGGTGCGCCATGGTTTGATGTTGGTTGGCCCCGCAGGCTCCGGAAAGACTAGGGTGAGTTTATTAAACATTTTCGTTATTTCTGCAACCATCCAGTTCGCTATTGATTGCGATTTTTGGCTTTCAACATCTTTGAGAGAGAGAGAGGGAGCTGTATTTATGAATAGGTCGACCATATTTTCATGGTGATAAAAACAGATGCGGAGTGAGTTCTAATGAATGAAGGGCAATGTAGTACATTGCTAAGACTGGTTCATTAAAGATTATAAAGATGCATAGTGTGTATTTTAAAAATATTAATAATATCGATTTTTACAAGTTATACATTCTTACAAATTACAAACACAGGAATATTTTACAACATCTCAAATAAAATTTAACTGGAACATACCCCTCAAATTTGGAATATATTTTCAACAATAAATTACTTTAGGGTCAACGAAGTTAGGAATTATACGATAACCACGCCTAATGAATTAAATCACGCCATTGAATTACATGGCAAAAATAAAAAATGCATTGTTCTAAAGGATAACATTGCCTCTAAGAGGCAATTTAAGATAAAGTGTGTATGGTCGCCATATTCATAAAAAGAGAATGAAAAATTTTAAGCTTATTACACACTATAAATGAAACCATCCACAATGAATTATAGGACAAATCACACCGTCTGTAAGATTCACTGGCAAGTATTCCGAGTGAAACTTTATCACTTTTAAACTTCAATTTGTGGCCCAAAGTCGTATTTAGATGTGAAAGCGACAGCTTTATTGCCAAAAATTGAAAAAATTGCCGAATCTATCGCCAAACCTATCTACTACTTCTTTATTCAAAGACCTGTCGAAATTGATAGGCGTTTACTTTTTCTCGCTGATAAAAGCAGAACAAATCATCATGAGTTGCATTTCTTCAATGCGTATCTTCATACTAAACTCATTTTAACGTTTACAAAATGAACGGTCACTGAATGCGTTCTTTTTCATTTCAATCTTTAAAAGATTTGGATGATACGCTCATCAACGGGTTTATTTAAGTTCGANCCAAGCATTAGAAGCTGATGTGTCCACATGGGGCTGGGTTAACTGGTGAGGGTGTCTCCCATGAAGGACCTTTTCTTTCAATTGTAGCATGAGAGCGCTGGTAGTTTTGATTTTCTCTATTGCTGTGAACATATTGTCATTAAATTTCAGTGGTGTACCAGATGTGGTTATGGTAGAGATTGACTTATGCAATGGACTTTTTTCAGATTTAGCCAGCATGTAATTTCTAAGCTTCTCAATTTGTGAAAAATTCATATTTTTTATGTCGATAAAGCCTCTTCCTCCATCTTTTCTTTTTAGATTGAAACGTTCGATGGCAAAATGTGTGTGGTGAATATTGTATCTGTTGCATGTACTTCTGGTTAGTCTATTAAGTTCTTCTAATTCTGTTTCGTTCCATTTGAACAATCAAAACGAGAATGTTAGTTTTGGGACAGTGTATGTATTTATTGCTTTGAATTTATTTCTTCCTGAAAGCTCTGTTTTGAGGATATTCTGTAGTCTTGTTTTGTATTTTAATTTTAACTGTTCCTTTGTATTGGCATGCTCTATTCCAATTTTTTGTAAACAGCCTAAATATTTATACATATCCTTGAAATCCATACTTTCTATCACATTTCCATCTTCAAGTGTATAGTCTTCTTGTATTGAATGTTTTCCTTTGATTATGCTATTGATTTTACATTTACTGATTCCAAATTCCATTTGGATGTCTTTGCTATACATATCTGTTATTTTCAATAAGTGATTTAATTATTTTGATTTTGTAGATGCTAGCAACTTTAAGTCGTCCATGTATAGTAAGTGAGATATAGTGAAAGGGTTTTATCCAACTATTTTGTATCCGTATTTTGTTCCATTTAATAAATTTGAAAGGATCTAGTGCAATACAAAACCAGAGTGCACTGAGTGAATCACCCTGAAAAATAATCTTGATCGGTTCTGTTTTTATATTGCTAGATTTTGTGCTTATGTTCAATGTGATTGTCCATGTTCTCATTATTGCCTCCAGGAAGCTAATTGTATTTGTATGTACTTTATATATTTGTAGGGAATGTATCAACCAGGAATGTGGTATGCTGTCAAATGCTTTTTTATAATCAATGTAGGCATAAAGAAGAGATCTTTTCTTTTGCTTAATTTGTGACATGATTTCTGCATCAATTACTAATTGTTCTTTGCATCCCATTGAGCCAGTGCAACATCCTTTCTGTTCTTCAGCAATAATGTTATTACTTTCTAGGTGTATTCTAATTGTTTGTGTAATGATGGTGGATAACAACTTATATAGAGTTGGTAGACAGGTGATAGGGCGATAATTAGATGGATTTGTGGTGTCCATATCCTTTGGCTTGAGATACATAGTTCCACGTGTCATGAATAAGGGTACTGTCTCTGGATTGTTTAGGAGATTGTTGAATATCGATGTTAGCGGTCGGTAAATGCTGGAGAACGATTTTAGCCAGAAATTATGAATCATATCATTGCCTGGAGTTTTCCAATTGTGTAATTTTGATGCTGTGCTTTTTATATCATCAACTGTAATTATTATTTCATCCATATTTTCGTTTTAGATTGGGAATTTATTTCCGTTTCTATCCATGCGGCTTCTGAGTTATGTTTATTTGTATTAGACCATATGCTTTCCCAGAATTTCTGGACAAAATTTGTAGGAGGAGGATTGAGAATGTTTTGTTCTTCTGTTTCTAGAGATCTTTAGAATGCTTTTTGATTTGAATTGAAAATTTTATTTTGTAATTTTCTCTTATCACTCTTTTTGTATATTCTTAATCTTTTTGCTTTAGTTCCTAATTGCTGTTTATATAGATCTAAGAGCTCCATTAAGTCCCCTTTTGTGTTGTATTTTGGTGTCAGCTTTTCCATATTTTTCTTTGACAGGTTGCCATTTATGTATTGTGTCAGTTGACCTATTTCTTTTCGTAAAGCTGCTATCTTATTCTCTAATCTGATTTGCCATCTAGGTGCATGGAGTTTTTTTCCCTCGGTTTTGTTTGGTTTTGTATGTTTTTCTGTTGTGGTAATTGCTCCGCAATAGATGAAGGTATGTAATTCTTCGAGTGATAAGTTGTTCTGGCTTTTATATAATTTTTCCTGAATTATATTATTTATTGCTTTTGCTGTGTTTTTGGTATCATATGTTTCTTGGATTTTGGGAATATATGGTCTACTGCATGGGTCTGTTCCCTGGTATTTTGTGAGGTTTTCTTCAAACATGAGTCGAAGATTTTCTATGGATTGAGTCAGAGCTTCCTGGTCTTCAGAGTGGCTGGGGTTTTCTTTGGGATACGGAAATTCTTTTTGAATAGTGTGGGAATTGTGCTCTCTTGTTATAACTATTTCTGGCATTTTCTCTTGTATCTGGTTCTCTGATTGTTGTTCTGGTTCAGCTTCCTCATTAATTGATATTTTTGATGTAACTTCTTTTCTCAGTCTCTCCCTCTCTGGTACAGGAATTCGGTT
>KZ308605.1:530556-563205 GCA_000376725.2 Ladona fulva
ATAGAAATCCCTATCTTCTATAGATGTAGCGAATTTCAACCTTCTACCTGCCCGGGAAATACCGTTACGAATTTTTGAAAATTCGGTCATTCGAATGGTCCTAGGATCGAACCTGGGCCTTTAAGGCAAAAAGCTTTACGGCTTACGATAGACAATCATCTATTCTAACAACACCGTGAATTGCAAGTTTCTATCTTAACGGAAAATACCCTAAATGAATTCATGAACTTCAGACATAAAAACTGCCCTAGCATCGAACTAAGGACCTTCAGGGTAAAAATCTTTAGGTATACTATAGATGTGTCTGATCTCTATTGATGACGTGAATTTCAATGTTCTATCTTACCTAGAAATACCCTCAATGATTTCTTGAAACTTTTGCACTAAGTACCTAGCATCGAACGCGGGGCCATTAGGTATAAAGCTCTTGCGGGAGACGGAAGATAAAATCATTTTCTAACGACTCTGTAAATTTCAATGTTCTATCTTTATGCTAAATACGCTAAACAAATTTTTGAAAATGCGCTCAATGCATTTAAATGGGAAAACTGCCATTTTTGGGGCCTCCTAGAATCGAACCCATGATGTCTAGAATGGATGTCCGCTTTTTTCCGTAGTGTCCAAACCCGGGACTTTACGGCAATGAAATCGCCGGCTCTGTGAGGCACTTCCTTCTGCCTCATCTTTAGTATCCNATATTCAGTCTTCTTTTCCCATTAAAATAGGATCAGTACGAATGAAAAATACTTGCCGAGAATCATTTTTATCTTATTTGTCTTTTAGAAATATGAGCTATACCTGGTTTTTCATTATGAATGACATCATATCTGTTTCCAAGAATCGTACGTATCCGATGTAACAAAAAAATCAGAACCTAAGTCTTGGATTTAACTTACGAATATTGATCGTTTGTAATAAACTACATTTTTATGGAAAGAAATAAAACGGCGGAAACCAAACAAAAAATTAATTGATGAAATCGCTTCTGTGAATTTTAAAAGTTTGAGAATACTGGCGTAGGCAATTTAGGATTTTATATTTTTCTATTAATTTGTATTTTGAAATATTTCTATCATAGAGTTCTGATTGCGCTGATAGAGTTTTATAGCAAATACTTAATTATCTCCTGTATAGTATATTTTGATATTACTTTTAAATACCTGGAGCATTGTTGACTTCAGATCATTCAATAAGTGGTAGTATAAAAGACAGAATTGTAGCAGGCAACAGAGCGTATTTTGCCAATCTTAAACTGCTAAGAAGTAGATTGATTAGAAGAAATGCTAAATATAAAATACTAGTAAACGCCCCCGTGAAGCATGACGGGACTTAATTTAGCTTAAAAATATATCTATTATCGTATATATCTAGTCCTCCTTAGCACAAAACAATTCTGCCGCAAGATCATAATAACTCAATATATTTATTACCATTATTTATAATATTTATTCTACTGTTTTCAAGACATGAAAGCCTACTTTACGTAAATTTCTTATAAAAATTATAAGAACTGATTATCCCCGTGCACTTATATGGGATAATTCATGAAATCAACATTCAACAATGGCCTTAGTCGTCAAAGGGATGGGTTGTTTATTTCCCAAATATTTTACGAAATTTCCGTGTGTTTTATCAAAATCCTCGAAAGTTCGGATCTATATCAATATTTCACGACTAAAATAAGATTCTATGATCATTTTCGTTTCTTGTGACACTTGTCTCAATTTCGTAGGACGATTGTTTCTAATTTAATTTTGTAAAAGAAACAACCTCTGCAGGGAACGAAAACCTAATTTACGTATATTTCTTATGGAAAAGAATACTAACTGATTATCACCGTGCATTTATATGGGAAAACTTATGAATTCAATGTTCAATAATTGCCTTGGTCGTCAAAAGGATGGGTTGTTTATTTCCGAAAAATTTTACGAATTTTAAGTGTATTTGATCAAAGTTCTCGCAATTTCGAATGTATACGAATGATTCACGACGAAAATAAGATTCTATGATTATTTTTCTTTCTTGTGACACTTGTCTTAATTTCTTAGGACCATTGTTTCTAATTTTATTCTGTAAAAGAAACGACCTCTTCAAGTCATGAAAACGTAATTTACGTACATCTCGTATGGAAACGTATTTTGTGCTCCTGGGTTCGAACCCGGGCCTTTACAGAGATAAAAATAGTTTTCCTGGGGTTTTCAGNATGAGATTATTTAACATTATAATAAAAGTATCTTCATACAAAGAAAATATTTTATCATGTGTGTTTAGAATTATTTCACATAATTAAACAATGAACTTAATTATATCTTTTCCCACCTTTATCGAGAATCTTCAATTTCTTGGCTATGTCAATTTTTTATCTCCTTACGGTATTTTTCATACTAACATCAACCACTTTCAACACCAGAGTTGTGCAACAAATGACCCACTGCCCATAATGTGGTCCACCGGAGAAATTAAACTAACCTTCCAGTTCTTGCATAGTTATCTAAATAGATTTCCATTTCAGTGATAAATCATAATCCACAGAAAAATATATCTATGTAACTCTTTGGTACTTTAATAAAAAACACAACTCATTTATTTTTCGTCTTTAATTTACTTCGTGCATCGAATACATTGTTAATCTATTTGCTCTTAAGTAGCACCATAGTGGTGTACTTTGAATCCACTTAAACATTCAGAAGTAGTTTTGATTTAAATTTCTCAAATTAACTCACATTTATGTCTCAGGTGGCGAGTAAAATGAAATAGAAGTTCTATCCTGATTGAATCGAACGAAAAATATCTGGCGAAAAATCAACTTTCCTTTTCATTTCTCTGAATCATTTGGACTAAAAAATTGGTGCTTTCAGAAGTATTAATAGAAATGGGAATGGCTTGCAGAATTGGACTGCAAAATATCTCGATTCTTAAATCAGAAAATTAAAAGCACAATTCTAGCAAAATGGAAATAAATCCTTTATTTTTCTCAGACGTACATTTTTTATTAGTGACATAAGTAACTAACTTGAAATAAATCGCACTAATTCCGTCATCATTTTTATGCTTTATCAAATATCTTTTTTAAACAATTATAATTAGCTTATCTTTCATCATAAATGTTGCATACGTAATTCTCCCGTAAGATGCATTTTAAATCGCGCCTTTACGATGGTGAATAGGGAAATCGGTTTGCCCAGAACCCCTGCAAAATGCACAGTTTAGGCCATGCATTTCAAAAATTGTTTGTTAATCTCGTTGATGCCTTCAAATTAAAATAAAATGGAATATATTGTGCCCTTGTTTACTTAGCGATCGAATTCATTTAAAAATTTTGATATTTAACTATTCGAACGTCAATACCATCAAGTGCCGCCTGATGATTTCATGTGCGGCTCAATGGTTCTTTATGCGGCTGATTGGCGTCCTTCCGATCAAAATGGATTCTCCATCCCATTGGTCAGCCTATAATTAATAAGTAGAGTACGAGAGAGGTTTTTTACTTTGCAGCAAGTTGCGTGCATTTTTCAATGTATTTTTAGGCCAAGTTTTCTTCAACTGTTTCGTGCATGACGAGAACTCAATACATGAATTGAAAAAAACGTATATATTCAAATAGGATTCGATGTAGTAAATTTATGCCTATTTGCAGTTTCTCTTCAACGTTTTGCGGGAAATAGCACGGTAATTCGGCAGATTCAAACATCTATTTCTCGTTACAACTTCTGATATCCCGGCCGCAGCCAATTGTACTCGAATCCCTCTCCAACTTCTCAGTGTCCTTTATCTTCAATCCACTCTCTCTCTGTCAAGTACTCTTTTGTTTCCTTCGATTTCTTCCCCACTCCCGCTCTCATCTTTTGTTCTCTTTCCTCTATTCTTCCTCCGCATCCAATTTAGTGATCCATTCTCCATCTCTACTCCCTTTGCGAACTCATTTTATAGTCTGTAAAGCATTATTTGTTTTATCGCCTGATTTATTTTTCATCTATCCCAAGAATCAAATGATAATTTTATCCAGCTATATTGTGAGTTTCATAGATTCTCGGGAATGAAAATATAAAATTTCGGTTTACTTGACGGAGCATTACGAATGTTTCCAGGTTCTTACATGAATTCCCTTTCCCGCCTACTAAGGAAGGATAGTCGATTAAATGATTATTGTAGAAAAGTTATAGTTTGATAAATTAAATCTCCGTTGGGTATTGAAAAATATTTTTGTTTTGTCAACTATGGGTAACGAGAAACGAGTTTATCTATAGAATGAAATTTCGTTTATTTTTAAATAAGTGCGCGGAATTATTTTATGAGTTTTTAGTGGAGGAAGGTTTGACTTCACGATATTATATCCAAGGTGATTGATGGAGCTGCTAATATTTTTACGTTTGATAAATTCTCACTCGTCTCCTTTTCCATTTTCTGGACAAATGTTTTATATCTGAAAAACAAATCACGCTTCAATACATATCGCAAGGTTTTCCCTATTTACTAAGATTACAGCAATTTTTCTGACAATTTTCTGTTCTGATATTTTTCTCTTTGATTACCTTTGCGAGTTAATTTTACATTTTCCTAAATACCCTGTTGATGGAAATGCTATAATGAACAGAAAAATTCTCCTCGTTTTCTTTACAAGAACACTCGTTGAAGTATTGTTTCTTTGATCTTTGGATGCCTTAAATATTAAAATTTGCTGAAGAAATTCATAGTATTCATCAACACACTTTTGGTCTACAAAACTATTCTATTTTTGGAAAAGAATTGTGTATATTTTTGGAATGAAAATTACATGGTCAATATCAAAAGCTTCTTTTTATTAATTAACTTGGTTTTAGCAAAAATACTTACGCTACGTTGGTTAACTGACAATTTCATGCTCATTCTTCTAAAATAAAAAGAGGACATCTAAAACACACACTTTATTTTTATTTATATATGTATATATTTACTTATTTATAAACAAATTATATCTTTGGTACATTCAGTGATAGATATGTGCATCATTTGACACTGGCAACAGCCGGAAAATGTCAAATGCAAAATTCCTTCACATTGTTCCATCACAACTCACTTAAAAGCTGTTCAGAGTTAAATTATTTCTCCTAATATCAATTTAAACTTTTATCACGATCTATCATCAATATGCCTCTTAGATATTCACGCCAAAGAAAATTCATTATAAATAGCACTTTTATGTAAAGAAAATTAAAGTAAGCTGGGATTCATTTGATCACTTTCATCTGGAATAGCATCGATAGCAAAGAATTCACAGTCATTTTAAAACCATATCTTCAGAACCGTAACACGAACATGGGAAGTGTCTCAGTAGCATTTTAAATTTGCCGAAGTGCCGCTTTTAACGAGCTGGTGTTCGCTCGCTTTGATCAAATCGATCAATGCGAATCGACGACCATCTTTACGACTGTCACCTGTTCCCTCATTGTAGCACGGTGCTCAGGCAATGCTGCAAAAGGGACCGTCTTTTACGTGTATCTCTGAGGATTGCAGTGAGATCTCGACAAAGTTTTAAGCTTTTTACGGATCAACTGCCAGAGGCATCTTCTAAATGTGGCCCCACACATAGAGTATAGGAGGAAGTTGATGGAAAAATTCGTGTAATAGAGGAGCATGAAGAATTGCTGTATGCACCACAGAGAATTGGGTGCCTTTTGTTGCCAGAGGGAGAAGAAGAGGAACACGTAGAGGCGAATGACGTAGCTGAAACGAAAGGGAAAGTATCATTATTATACCAGAAGAAGTTTCTGCCTTATGTTACATATAGGACTAAAACTACAATTGCACATTGAGAATTTTCTCATGCATAAACAGAGCGTCAAACTCCAATTATTTTCGTTCGGATGTTTCCTTTGGTTCAATAACTTAATTTTCGGATCAGTTCTGGTTTCACTCTGATCATCGAACCAGTAAACACCGTTATTTCTACTCCGGTATTAGTCCATGTGAAAGTTTTTTTATTATGTACAACGTTTTCATCGTATTACATTTGATTAAGTTTTAGAATAAAACCGCTGATGTAGAAGACTAACCATGCATTCAGTTATAAAAACACAATTGCTATTTCGTGAGTTGCTATGCACCTTTACTCATATTTGTTCAATGTAACTACTATTACACTTGTCGTAAAAAGTAATTATAGTTATGGTACGATTATTTTCAGTAGGGAATATAATTTATGTAACAAACTGTTACACTGAGTTGTATTCATCGAACTGCAATAATTTTAGTCGTCCTCGAATGATTATGGGTTTTCATTAATCTGTTCAATGATAAAGAGATTTTGAGGAAATACTTCTTAAATCAGTTCCAACTCCAAAGTGCCTTCTTTCCTTTCAATTCGCGAATTCATAAAGAACAATTCTTGCTACTTGGGTCGAACCTTTATCTATATTTTCCGCTAATCGCTGTATCAATTTTGTTGATTTTTTTGACATAAAAATTACGCTGAGTCATTGAGATTTTCGAAGGATTTTAAAACTTCCATTTTTTCCAATGAAAAGTTGTCATCTGAGAGGAAGTAGTTTACGAATGAAAATGGTAGATATGGTGAAAAGTATATATGAGGCGTTTTTAAACATCTACATTTTATTAATAACCTGCAAGCCGCCTTTCGGCGCGTGGCAGAGGGTTAAATATTGTTAATTCTTGATAATATCTTAAAGGTAAATGTAGTTAATTCTAGATGATATTTGATCAAAATATTGATTATGCCAATCAGATTAGCAGGTGAAATTATATGGTCGTATTCTGTGTTTATCTTAGCCTCCCGTTTTTAAAATACTGAATTTTGTTTTATTGTTTTGTTTCAGCAATTAAAACTCGTCGAACAAAATTTCTCGGCTGATTTTAATAAAATTTGTAGAACGATGAAGAGAAACTAGTACTCACATGAAACTGCTAGGGTTTAATGCAGTGGTTGGAAGTGATTAGCAAAGTGATATTGGCTGAACCTAATTTATGATGAATTTGAATTTTGGCGATGAAAGTTGCCGTTTGATAATTCATCCTCAAACCATTATTCTTTAATGCAAATATAATTTATTTTAGTCATTGAAATTCGTCATCGATTTGAAATTCGTCATCGATTTTAAATTATTTAAACCTCTTCCAGTTGGACTCTTTTCCTAATATTTAGCCATTGTTGTATTTAAAATTAACTTAATACCAAATTCGATATCTTCACTGTTTTTTATGGGTGCCGGTTTTAACGAGTTGCCCAATTTTTTCAGCTACAAATGCGACTATTTGTTGATCTTATCATTCCAAATGATCACGTAACGATAGCAAGTTTTACGTTGGCTTGAATCTTTGGATTTATATTCATTGGACTCCTTTTATTAAAATAATAGTAGTGCTTATTATATTTGAAGCTGGAAGCGCAGTGTACGTGAGCATTTAAACTGAGGCTTTAACGAACGATTCCAATCAGATATGTCTCTCCAAATCCTTTTTCTTCTTACTTGTCATTTTGTCTTGTTTTAAAAAAAACATAGGGATGAAAAGGTTAGTTGATGAGCTCATTTGTTCGGAAATAGGGGTAGATAGGTCGCTCAGACGATGAGGTCGCGTGATTGGTCTATAAACTAACTGGGATATAATAAGCAGCGGAAACGGAGAAGTCGGAAGCGATTTCCAAGTTGAAAATCTGAATTCTAGATACCACTAAATTCGAATGACCGTCAGTAAGAGGCATCACAAAATCCCAAACTGGGATAAAATTTTCTTCCTAATTCGGGTGCTTGCCGTGTAAATCTTATTGCCGTACTAAAACAATTTTTTGGTGATATTTTATATTCACTTGCCTATGTAGAGCAAATCGGTCGAAATAAACCATTTTGAACTAATTAAACGAGAGTTAACAAAATGGATATCCAGATTTGGAAGGTAATTTTGCCGTAAATCGGCCAGACAAACTTTACTTTTCGAACATTCGAAAAGTAAAGTTTTTTATTAAGTAAGGACTATTATTGTTTTTCGTTTCTTTAGATACGAAAGAATTTCTTTTCCAAATACGAGGGCCATCTAGAAAGAAATACCCGTTGTAAAATAAAATACCAACATTTAAAAATTATTTTGCTAGTCTTTTTATTTCACAAGGATTAAGGAAAGGTAATATACCTTTCAACGAGCTTGTATGTACTGACTTTTGCCGCGGGTCAACAGAGAAATGTTGTTACCTCTTCTTTATCTCATATTTGTTTTAAAAATGTTTCCCACCCAAAAAGTCTTTCAGCTCAGTGAATAGGAGTAAGTCACTAGGAGTTAAATCAGGGCTCTGTGGGGAACGATCAAGAATTTCCCAACATGTATTCTTAGTCTTAGCAAACCAATAAGTTTAGAGAAGAAACCGTGTGTTTCTTTTGTTGCTTCTCAGTGAGCATGCGATGAACCTTTCTTGCACAAATATTCCAGCACTCAACATGAGTTGTGAAAACATCACGAATAATGGCATGAGACACATAGGGAAAGTTAACTCAAATTTCATCTAAAGCCACTCCTCCTTATCGACAGACTGCAGCAAATCACCTGTAATGACTGACGGGCAGGCGCTTCGTCCATCATCGTGGAAATTCTCCCTTCTTGCTATTTATGTCTCGGAACCAAGGACGCATAGATAATTCATCCATTATCATACTCATTACCTTACGAATTGCGGCTGTCTAATTTATTCACGTGGCGTTCCACCAAATCCGGTCATATCATATCGATTATATCCATTAGCTTATCTTACTATGCATTAACTTCTCTAAAAATTCACTCGGTCGCATATTTTTGGCATTCGAAAACCGTATCACTAGCGTGGTGCCGCTTGCGAATTGAGATTGACGTTTCTGAGAAAACAACAGTTTTCTTAGACACGTTAATCAGTCACTACAACAACAAAAACTGTCAGAATGTAGTGAAACTTACAATGCAGTCAGCAGACGAATGACCAAAATGGTTGTCCTTGTGTTAGAGGAAAAGTCTAGCGACGAGTAGTCCCATCGACCGGCTGTCCCTTCTACCTTCTACCTCTAACCTTCTACTAACCATTTGGAAGGCATGCGCTAGGGTACTACGAGTACTTCCTGGATGAGCCTCGTATTTTAATTTTTATAATTCTACTTATAAATTTTTACAACTAACATATGTTATTGGAAATCTTCAATTAATCATTCGATAGTCAAGAATAATATTAATATATGCATACAATCAATACTTAAGGATTGATTCAGAAAATACTATAAAAGCACTCTTAGAGATGTAATGCGGAAAAAGGCGTCTTCATCAAAGGAAATCATTAACTAATGATCATAAATTACAAAAATAATGATAAAATTACAAAAATGGTAACTTAAATTCATATATACACAATGACTGAATCGGTTTTAGAACTTTTCCATCCGAAAGTGATCTTAAAAGTTCACCTTCAAAATGATCGTGCAATTATCGAAGAGAAACAAAAAAGATTGCGGTTTCAGTGTTGATAAGCTCATGTTTGAAGAACAATATGGTTTTATTAACAAGTAAATCAACAATTTGACGATACAGGTACTGGAAAAGTTGTACCTTTTGTTCGACGGGGTTTTTCCAGTGCCGGATGAAGTCAACAGGACCATTTGCGGTTGATGGAACAGTATATTTTTCTTACGAATGAGCTATCTACATGGAAATGTTTGTTCCTATCTTCGTTGATTTTCAGTTCAAAGAGATCAGTCATTAAATGGTTCGTATTTACGAGAAAATAATTGTATCATAATATTGTATCATATCAATTGTTATCTTAAATTCTCTTCAAATGCAAAGATGAGTGAATAGTTCTTTAGGATCATCTACGTTAGTTCTAGTGATTTGTTTTTCGGCGTGGCAAGGACGACTTGGGTAAGAATGCGGGTGTTTATGAATAGCATTCGGAGGATAAGGGTCTGGGTCTTGAATAGGGCTCCAGTGAATGAGCCCTTGAGTCGGCAAGGCATGAACGAGAGGGAATATTGAGCAGGAGTTGGGGATCAGAGATGGAAAATAGGAATCGATGAAGCCACCGCGAATGGGGGTGCTAATGGTGGAGCGTGTTAGTTATGAACGCCGCAATCGCCGCTATTGTTTGGGGTAATTCATGGAGGGATTGTATATTTCGACCTCGCCGTTGATTCATCGCTGGAAGGCTAAATGCGAAAGTATCTGCTGTTGGGTTTGGTACGGCTCTCAGCGAAGAAACAATTACGGTCAAATTCTGTTCTTTGTGTCTAAGCAGGTGTTTTCGCATTCGCTGTGTAAAGAAAGACTTGAGAATCCCGTGTATAACAAGGCCCGTTTTGAAACCCGTCGTAATAAAAATTTTGATCGATTCAGTGAATGAATGATGAGAAGATTCATTTAGTGTTTCGTGAAACTTTGAAATGCATTACGTTAATTAGGCGATGGAAAGGGAACTGTGCGTTGTTCATCTTTAAAATTCGCTAGAAATATTAGCTATTCAAAAAAATATTTTCTGCGGTATGTCTTGTTTTCCGATTAAAAACTCAAGTATTCTTTTAGATTCATATTGATATTGTTAGTTCACGAGAGATATTGCGAAAGTTGAAAATGTGATATTTTCTGATATACTTGTAAGTATTGCCAATATAATTTTTTCCAAAATTTTTTGTATGTTTTCTTTGTAAATGTTATTGTTAATGCTAAAGCATGTAAGTGAAAGCGAAAAGAAGTCCTAAAGCAGGCGTATCCAACCCGCGACCCACGGTCCGCATTCGGCCCTCAAAGCCCAATCGTGCGGCCCGTGTCGCGTAACGGAAAATAAACGAACGTTGTATAATCACAGGTAGGGAATCCAAGGGCACTGAGCATTTAGTAGCATTTTCCTGGTTATTTGACCGAGTGCGGAGTTGAATTTTCAATAATGAAACTTTTCTTTACTCCAGGGAGGCAAAGATCAGCTTTAGCACGGATAAGCACGTCTCAAAAGGTTTTGATCCTCTCTCTATATTTCATTCTCCCCTCTCTCTGAGCCTTTCGTGTTGTTTTCAATTCCTTGCATAAATCCCCGACTATCTCTGGATACATATAATAGAGGGTAAAGGGAAGTCTGCTACCAATTATTATCTTTTAAAACGGCAGCAACTCGGCATGATCCGCCTTGTTGTTTTTGTCTGTTACAGAGTTTAAGTTGTCTTGTGGATTAAGTTAACCCTGCTATACGAGGCCTCACAAGCTGTAAATTAGAAATCGTCATCAGTTGCCTTTTTTCATCTAAAAAACCGAATATTTTGGATTTCCTGTTCACAGGCCAGCTTAATTATCTTTCTGGCTCGTTTCAAGCATTCACGACGTCCATAATGTTTCTGTTGGGAAGAACATTTGCGAGCAACTTTTTTCCCGTATTCAGTAAACCAAAAGTAAAATTAGAAAAAAATTTCAAATGAGCATCTTGAAAACGCTCTTCTAATCTCAACTACCTCCTTCAAACTAGATACAGGTGCACTGGCATCGAAAAATCAGACTCAGTGTTCACATTAAAAATTTAGTTCTTTGTTAAAAAAATAAACGTTGTTTTACTATGCACATTTGTATTTGGGTTACATCAGGAAGAAATATCATGTCCTAAATTCTTGTTCTCTGTAGAAGAATTAAAAAGTTTAAAAAAAATCATTTAGTTTCGGTAATATAGGATATCGTTTTCGGTTGCCTAAATCAAGGGGTATTTGCCTGCCCGCGCTCCTGAAAAAAGTCGTAATGCACCTACGGCACCTAAAGGTTGGACACCCCTTCTCTAAAGAGTGAGAAATGTGGATTTCTAGAGCGCTTTACGCGTGTTTAATAAATAAATTCATTTTAAAGATTCACTTTTCCTCGAAAAGCACGCATTTATCTCAGAATCGTAATGTAATATCCTTTTTTTAAGCCTGGTATCAATTAATTTCAATTGTTCTCTCTAATTTGTGGGATTTATTTGGCCAAAAAATCAGTGGTCTCATTTTGTCTGCGTTCATTTTATGGCTTCGGTTTCTCAGATTAAATTTTTTTATTCTTTTCTGACAATCGATCTGAGAGTTGTTTAATGCGATTTATCCTCTTTATATAGACGCAGGAACTTATGTATCTAGATCACAGACTCTAGGAAGTCAACATTTTAGATATTCAAAAAATCTTAATTATTGACAGCTTGTTAATGCTCATTCAATTTTTTCCCACGATTGGAAAATCTATTATCTGATATTTCTTATTGTCGTCCACGACGATGATTTCCAGACATCTCCCTTGGTTATTAATATTCTAGATAAATAGTGCGTAAAATGTTTCACTTTTAACTGTGCTCTTCTCATTTCGCCTAAAAATTTTCAGCAAGTTTCCATGTGATATTAGGATATAAATAAGCCGTATTATGTTTTTAATTAATATTTCAAAACAAAATAATCTTTAAGTTATTTCTTCATTTCAGTATGCAAGTTTTGGACTCAAAAACCATCTTTCAAATACGCATGCAGATTATTCCANTGTACTCCTGGGTTCGAACCCGGGCCTTTACAGAGATAAAAATAGTTTTCCTGGGGGCTTCAGCATCGTAGAAACACAATGTAGTTTGTTTCAGATCTCTAAGTGAAGCCGTTTCTGAGATAAATAGGGGTACGGACAGACGGACGGACGGACGGACAGACATTTTCTTTTTATATATGTGATATAAAACTTTAATCAGACCGGTTGTCACGCATGGATGTGAATGTTGGACTTTATCAACCGTCGATGTGCATGCACTTAGGTGTTTCGAAAGAAGAATCTTACGCAAAATTTTTGGCCCTGTGCAAGGAAATGGAATTTTTCGAACACGCTGGAATGAAGAGCTTGACAACCTCAAAGACGGCCAAGTTATTGTGAGGTTCATCAAATAACAGAGGCTTAGATGAATGGGACACTTGATAAGAATGCCAGTAGAGAGAGTGGCCAAGCGAGTATGGGAGGAAAGATTATTTAATGAAAGAAGAAGAGGACGCCCACGTCTGAGATGGCGGGATGGAGTGGAGGCAGACCTGGCTGCTATGGGTGGGTGAGGATAGAGAGAGAAGGCCATTATTAGAGAAGACTGGAGGAAGATTGTAGAGGAGGCCAAAGGCGAAAAATAGTGAAGCTTAGTAACTTTTATAGGAATCATGAACTTTTCTGAGCCTCTCTTCCATAGAAAAGCTACTGTTTAGAAAGATATTCTCCCGATACAAATTTCGGCGGAGTTGGGGTCTTATCAAGCGATATATCATTTAAGAAGAGGGGAATTTTCAGGTGCGGCTCCCTCAGAGGTACGCAACGCTGCGGTCACACAGAACTTTTGGAAGTTTTGTGCCCTAAATTCTGAGTGCTATGGAAATATAACATATCTTACGCCTCTAAAAAGAGGTCCACTTCCACTGGTTCTCTGCCATCTTCTGTTTCCTGAAGCCAACGTAGCGGTTATTCAGGGGGCAATTCCGGAAGGGTAAGGAGCAAATTATGGAGAAAGATTCTCCAAACTGTGAGATGATGAAATTTTGCCTGAAAATTATGCACGGAAAATGCGATGGCGACTCAATTGGGGATATTTATGTCAATTAACTTTCTTGAAGGCAAGATGTCATGGTTTAGGATCGGCAAACCGATATAATGAACCAAAAATTTCATTCTTTTCTTTAGTCCTTCAATTCTCATTAAAATTTCTATTTAAATATTATAAATTCTGTTCGATTAAGGGGTTCGATGTATGTGACCAAATTGTTAGGTCAATATTATTTTTTTCTGGTAATTCATTACGATAAATACTCGTAGTTGAAGAAAATGGCTAAATAGATGGCGGATATAATGGTATTTTGAAAAGGTACCTAATTGGAAAATATCTATACAGAGAATATCAAGTTTCCATTCAAATAATCATGTTTAATCTTTAATTAATGGAAATTATGAAACACACGACATAAATTACTTTTCTTGTTTTGAATGCGAATTGCAGTTCTGTTATAACAGCTTACATTCAGTTACGAAGAAGACAGGCCTTACTTTTTGCTTTTTAGTAGCTTAGTTCTAATATTTTCAATCTAAAGACTCCTATTTTGACTCTAAAATAGTAATTTTTCTATCGGGTGTTCAAATTTATTAAAATTTCTCAATTATTTATTAACTAATTATTAAACATTTACACATTCTCCCCTTCTTGACCTACTTTTCATTCCCTCAGATTTGAAATTTATTTTTTGCACTGAAATATTACAAAATGGGTTGATGATCTTTTCAAATGCCAGAGAGAAATTTTACGTGTTCTAAGGTAGTGAATAGTCTATTCGTTTGCTTGTTTGATGAAACAGCAATGAAAACGACGAGTAAACCCCGATCTCAATTAACGTTGTATTTTATTTATTTATTGGTTTTATGATGTCTTGTATATCAATAAGGGAATAGCGGTTTTTATTATACAAGCTGATCCCGCACAAATATTTGCGCACATGGTATATTTAAAGTCGGCTACAACTTACACGCATGAGATTATTTAACATTATAATAAAAGTATCTTCATACAAAGAAAATATTTTATCATGTGTGTTTAGAATTATTTCACATAATTAAACAATGAACTTAATTATATCTTTTCCCACCTTTATCGAGAATCTTCAATTTCTTGGCTATGTCAATTTTTTATCTCCTTACGGTATTTTTCATACTAACATCAACCACTTTCAACACCAGAGTTGTGCAACAAATGACCCACTGCCCATAATGTGGTCCACCGGAGAAATTAAACTAACCTTCCAGTTCTTGCATAGTTATCTAAATAGATTTCCATTTCAGTGATAAATCATAATCCACAGAAAAATATATCTATGTAACTCTTTGGTACTTTAATAAAAAACACAACTCATTTATTTTTCGTCTTTAATTTACTTCGTGCATCGAATACATTGTTAATCTATTTGCTCTTAAGTAGCACCATAGTGGTGTACTTTGAATCCACTTAAACATTCAGAAGTAGTTTTGATTTAAATTTCTCAAATTAACTCACATTTATGTCTCAGGTGGCGAGTAAAATGAAATAGAAGTTCTATCCTGATTGAATCGAACGAAAAATATCTGGCGAAAAATCAACTTTCCTTTTCATTTCTCTGAATCATTTGGACTAAAAAATTGGTGCTTTCAGAAGTATTAATAGAAATGGGAATGGCTTGCAGAATTCGACTGCAAAATATCTCGATTCTTAAATCAGAAAATTAAAAGCACAATTCTAGCAAAATGGAAATAAATCCTTTATTTTTCTCAGACGTACATTTTTTATTAGTGACATAAGTAACTAACTTGAAATAAATCGCACTAATTCCGTCATCATTTTTATGCTTTATCAAATATCTTTTTAAACAATTATAATTAGCTTATCTTTCATCATAAATGTTGCATACGTAATTCTCCCGTAAGATGCATTTTAAATCGCGCCTTTACGATGGTGAATAGGGAAATCGGTTTGCCCAGAACCCCTGCAAAATGCACAGTTTAGGCCATGCATTTCAAAAATTGTTTGTTAATCTCGTTGATGCCTTCAAATTAAAATAAAATGGAATATATTGTGCCCTTGTTTACTTAGCGATCGAATTCATTTAAAAATTTTGATATTTAACTATTCGAACGTCAATACCATCAAGTGCCGCCTGATGATTTCATGTGCGGCTCAATGGTTCTTTATGCGGCTGATTGGCGTCCTTCCGATCAAAATGGATTCTCCATCCCATTGGTCAGCCTATAATTAATAAGTAGAGTACGAGAGAGGTTTTTTACTTTGCAGCAAGTTGCGTGCATTTTTCAATGTATTTTTAGGCCAAGTTTTCTTCAACTGTTTCGTGCATGACGAGAACTCAATACATGAATTGAAAAAAACGTATATATTCAAATAGGATTCGATGTAGTAAATTTATGCCTATTTGCAGTTTCTCTTCAACGTTTTGCGGGAAATAGCACGGTAATTCGGCAGATTCAAACATCTATTTCTCGTTACAACTTCTGATATCCCGGCCGCAGCCAATTGTACTCGAATCCCTCTCCAACTTCTCAGTGTCCTTTATCTTCAATCCACTCTCTCTCTGTCAAGTACTCTTTTGTTTCCTTCGATTTCTTCCCCACTCCCGCTCTCATCTTTTGTTCTCTTTCCTCTATTCTTCCTCCGCATCCAATTTAGTGATCCATTCTCCATCTCTACTCCCTTTGCGAACTCATTTTATAGTCTGTAAAGCATTATTTGTTTTATCGCCTGATTTATTTTTCATCTATCCCAAGAATCAAATGATAATTTTATCCAGCTATATTGTGAGTTTCATAGATTCTCGGGAATGAAAATATAAAATTTCGGTTTACTTGACGGAGCATTACGAATGTTTCCAGGTTCTTACATGAATTCCCTTTCCCGCCTACTAAGGAAGGATAGTCGATTAAATGATTATTGTAGAAAAGTTATAGTTTGATAAATTAAATCTCCGTTGGGTATTGAAAAATATTTTTGTTTTGTCAACTATGGGTAACGAGAAACGAGTTTATCTATAGAATGAAATTTCGTTTATTTTTAAATAAGTGCGCGGAATTATTTTATGAGTTTTTAGTGGAGGAAGGTTTGACTTCACGATATTATATCCAAGGTGATTGATGGAGCTGCTAATATTTTTACGTTTGATAAATTCTCACTCGTCTCCTTTTCCATTTTCTGGACAAATGTTTTATATCTGAAAAACAAATCACGCTTCAATACATATCGCAAGGTTTTCCCTATTTACTAAGATTACAGCAATTTTTCTGACAATTTTCTGTTCTGATATTTTTCTCTTTGATTACCTTTGCGAGTTAATTTTACATTTTCCTAAATACCCTGTTGATGGAAATGCTATAATGAACAGAAAAATTCTCCTCGTTTTCTTTACAAGAACACTCGTTGAAGTATTGTTTCTTTGATCTTTGGATGCCTTAAATATTAAAATTTGCTGAAGAAATTCATAGTATTCATCAACACACTTTTGGTCTACAAAACTATTCTATTTTTGGAAAAGAATTGTGTATATTTTTGGAATGAAAATTACATGGTCAATATCAAAAGCTTCTTTTTATTAATTAACTTGGTTTTAGCAAAAATACTTACGCTACGTTGGTTAACTGACAATTTCATGCTCATTCTTCTAAAATAAAAAGAGGACATCTAAAACACACACTTTATTTTTATTTATATATGTATATATTTACTTATTTATAAACAAATTATATCTTTGGTACATTCAGTGATAGATATGTGCATCATTTGACACTGGCAACAGCCGGAAAATGTCAAATGCAAAATTCCTTCACATTGTTCCATCACAACTCACTTAAAAGCTGTTCAGAGTTAAATTATTTCTCCTAATATCAATTTAAACTTTTATCACGATCTATCATCAATATGCCTCTTAGATATTCACGCCAAAGAAAATTCATTATAAATAGCACTTTTATGTAAAGAAAATTAAAGTAAGCTGGGATTCATTTGATCACTTTCATCTGGAATAGCATCGATAGCAAAGAATTCACAGTCATTTTAAAACCATATCTTCAGAACCGTAACACGAACATGGGAAGTGTCTCAGTAGCATTTTAAATTTGCCGAAGTGCCGCTTTTAACGAGCTGGTGTTCGCTCGCTTTGATCAAATCGATCAATGCGAATCGACGACCATCTTTACGACTGTCACCTGTTCCCTCATTGTAGCATGGTGCTCAGGCAATGCTGCAAAAGGGACCGTCTTTTACGTGTATCTCTGAGGATTGCAGTGAGATCTCGACAAAGTTTTAAGCTTTTTACGGATCAACTGCCAGAGGCATCTTCTAAATGTGGCCCCACACATAGAGTATAGGAGGAAGTTGATGGAAAAATTCGTGTAATAGAGGAGCATGAAGAATTGCTGTATGCACCACAGAGAATTGGGTGCCTTTTGTTGCCAGAGGGAGAAGAAGAGGAACACGTAGAGGCGAATGACGTAGCTGAAACGAAAGGGAAAGTATCATTATTATACCAGAAGAAGTTTCTGCCTTATGTTACATATAGGACTAAAACTACAATTGCACATTGAGAATTTTCTCATGCATAAACAGAGCGTCAAACTCCAATTATTTTCGTTCGGGTGTTTCCTTTGGTTCAATAACTTAATTTTCGGATCAGTTCTGGTTTCACTCTGATCATCGAACCAGTAAACACCGTTATTTCTACTCCGGTATTAGTCCATGTGAAAGTTTTTTTATTATGTACAACGTTTTCATCGTATTACATTTGATTAAGTTTTAGAATAAAACCGCTGATGTAGAAGACTAACCATGCATTCAGTTATAAAAACACAATTGCTATTTCGTGAGTTGCTATGCACCTTTACTCATATTTGTTCAATGTAACTACTATTACACTTGTCGTAAAAAGTAATTATAGTTATGGTACGATTATTTTCAGTAGGGAATATAATTTATGTAACAAACTGTTACACTGAGTTGTATTCATCGAACTGCAATAATTTTAGTCGTCCTCGAATGATTATGGGTTTTCATTAATCTGTTCAATGATAAAGAGATTTTGAGGAAATACTTCTTAAATCAGTTCCAACTCCAAAGTGCCTTCTTTCCTTTCAATTCGCGAATTCATAAAGAACAATTCTTGCTACTTGGGTCGAACCTTTATCTATATTTTCCGCTAATCGCTGTATCAATTTTGTTGATTTTTTTGACATAAAAATTACGCTGAGTCATTGAGATTTTCGAAGGATTTTAAAACTTCCATTTTTTCCAATGAAAAGTTGTCATCTGAGAGGAAGTAGTTTACGAATGAAAATGGTAGATATGGTGAAAAGTATATATGAGGCGTTTTTAAACATCTACATTTTATTAATAACCTGCAAGCCGCCTTTCGGCGCGTGGCAGAGGGTTAAATATTGTTAATTCTTGATAATATCTTAAAGGTAAATGTAGTTAATTCTTGATGATATTTGATCAAAATATTGATTATGCNGTAGGGAATCCAAGGGCACTGAGCATTTAGTAGCATTTTCCTGGTTATTTGACCGAGTGCGGAGTTGAATTTTCAATAATGAAACTTTTCTTTACTCCAGGGAGGCAAAGATCAGCTTTAGCACGGATAAGCACGTCTCAAAAGGTTTTGATCCTCTCTCTATATTTCATTCTCCCCTCTCTCTGAGCCTTTCGTGTTGTTTTCAATTCCTTGCATAAATCCCCGACTATCTCTGGATACATATAATAGAGGGTAAAGGGAAGTCTGCTACCAATTATTATCTTTTAAAACGGCAGCAACTCGGCATGATCCGCCTTGTTGTTTTTGTCTGTTACAGAGTTTAAGTTGTCTTGTGGATTAAGTTAACCCTGCTATACGAGGCCTCACAAGCTGTAAATTAGAAATCGTCATCAGTTGCCTTTTTTCATCTAAAAAACCGAATATTTTGGATTTCCTGTTCACAGGCCAGCTTAATTATCTTTCTGGCTCGTTTCAAGCATTCACGACGTCCATAATGTTTCTGTTGGGAAGAACATTTGCGAGCAACTTTTTTCCCGTATTCAGTAAACCAAAAGTAAAATTAGAAAAAAATTTCAAATGAGCATCTTGAAAACGCTCTTCTAATCTCAACTACCTCCTTCAAACTAGATACAGGTGCACTGGCATCGAAAAATCAGACTCAGTGTTCACATTAAAAATTTAGTTCTTTGTTAAAAAAATAAACGTTGTTTTACTATGCACATTTGTATTTGGGTTACATCAGGAAGAAATATCATGTCCTAAATTCTTGTTCTCTGTAGAAGAATTAAAAAGTTTAAAAAAAATCATTTAGTTTCGGTAATATAGGATATCGTTTTCGGTTGCCTAAATCAAGGGGTATTTGCCTGCCCGCGCTCCTGAAAAAAGTCGTAATGCACCTACGGCACCTAAAGGTTGGACACCCCTTCTCTAAAGAGTGAGAAATGTGGATTTCTAGAGCGCTTTACGCGTGTTTAATAAATAAATTCATTTTAAAGATTCACTTTTCCTCGAAAAGCACGCATTTATCTCAGAATCGTAATGTAATATCCTTTTTTTAAGCCTGGTATCAATTAATTTCAATTGTTCTCTCTAATTTGTGGGATTTATTTGGCCAAAAAATCAGTGGTCTCATTTTGTCTGCGTTCATTTTATGGCTTCGGTTTCTCAGATTAAATTTTTTTATTCTTTTCTGACAATCGATCTGAGAGTTGTTTAATGCGATTTATCCTCTTTATATAGACGCAGGAACTTATGTATCTAGATCACAGACTCTAGGAAGTCAACATTTTAGATATTCAAAAAATCTTAATTATTGACAGCTTGTTAATGCTCATTCAATTTTTTCCCACGATTGGAAAATCTATTATCTGATATTTCTTATTGTCGTCCACGACGATGATTTCCAGACATCTCCCTTGGTTATTAATATTCTAGATAAATAGTGCGTAAAATGTTTCACTTTTAACTGTGCTCTTCTCATTTCGCCTAAAAATTTTCAGCAAGTTTCCATGTGATATTAGGATATAAATAAGCCGTATTATGTTTTTAATTAATATTTCAAAACAAAATAATCTTTAAGTTATTTCTTCATTTCAGTATGCTAAGTTTTGGACTCAAAAACCATCTTTCAAATACGCATGCAGATTATTCCAAAATTCAAAATGCTGTTTAGCGGATATAATTACTTACGTACAACTAAATGTTTAAATTATTTAGTTGAGTTTTCTTCATTTCAGTATGCTAAGTTTTGGACTCAAAAACCATCTTTCAAATACGCATGCAGATTATTCCAAAATTCAAAATGCTGTTTAGCGGATATAATTACTTACGTACAACTAAATGTTTAAATTATTTAGTTGAGTTTTCTTCATTTCAGTATGCTAAGTTTTGGACTCAAAAACCATCTTTCAAATACGCATGCAGATTATTCCAAAATTCAAAATGCTGTTTAGCGGATATAATTACTTACGTACAACTAAATGTTTAAATTATTTAGTTGAGTTTTCTTCATTTCAGTATGCTAAGTTTTGGACTCAAAAACCATCTTTCAAATACGCATGCAGATTATTCCAAAATTCAAAATGCTGTTTAGCGGATATAATTACTTACGTACAACTAAATGTTTAAATTATTTAGTTGAGTTTTCTTCATTTCAGTATGCTAAGTTTTGGACTCAAAAACCATCTTTCAAATACGCATGCAGATTATTCCAAAATTCAAAATGCTGTTTAGCGGATATAATTACTTACGTACAACTAAATGTTTAAATTATTTAGTTGAGTTTTCTTCATTTCAGTATGCTAAGTTTTGGACTCAAAAACCATCTTTCAAATACGCATGCAGATTATTCCAAAATTCAAAATGCTGTTTAGCGGATATAATTACTTACGTACAACTAAATGTTTAAATTATTTAGTTGAGTTTTCTTCATTTCAGTATGCTAAGTTTTGGACTCAAAAACCATCTTTCAAATACGCATGCAGATTATTCCAAAATTCAAAATGCTGTTTAGCGGATATAATTACTTACGTACAACTAAATGTTTAAATTATTTAGTTGAGTTTTCTTCATTTCAGTATGCTAAGTTTTGGACTCAAAAACCATCTTTCAAATACGCATGCAGATTATTCCAAAATTCAAAATGCTGTTTAGCGGATATAATTACTTACGTACAACTAAATGTTTAAATTATTTAGTTGAGTTTTCTTCATTTCAGTATGCTAAGTTTTGGACTCAAAAACCATCTTTCAAATACGCATGCAGATTATTCCAAAATTCAAAATGCTGTTTAGCGGATATAATTACTTACGTACAACTAAATGTTTAAATTATTTAGTTGAGTTTTCTTCATTTCAGTATGCTAAGTTTTGGACTCAAAAACCATCTTTCAAATACGCATGCAGATTATTCCAAAATTCAAAATGCTGTTTAGCGGATATAATTACTTACGTACAACTAAATGTTTAAATTATTTAGTTGAGTTTTCTTCATTTCAGTATGCTAAGTTTTGGACTCAAAAACCATCTTTCAAATACGCATGCAGATTATTCCAAAATTCAAAATGCTGTTTAGCGGATATAATTACTTACGTACAACTAAATGTTTAAATTATTTAGTTGAGTTTTCTTCATTTCAGTATGCTAAGTTTTGGACTCAAAAACCATCTTTCAAATACGCATGCAGATTATTCCAAAATTCAAAATGCTGTTTAGCGGATATAATTACTTACGTACAACTAAATGTTTAAATTATTTAGTTGAGTTTTCTTCATTTCAGTATGCTAAGTTTTGGACTCAAAAACCATCTTTCAAATACGCATGCAGATTATTCCAAAATTCAAAATGCTGTTTAGCGGATATAATTACTTACGTACAACTAAATGTTTAAATTATTTAGTTGAGTTTTCTTCATTTCAGTATGCTAAGTTTTGGACTCAAAAACCATCTTTCAAATACGCATGCAGATTATTCCAAAATTCAAAATGCTGTTTAGCGGATATAATTACTTACGTACAACTAAATGTTTAAATTATTTAGTTGAGTTTTCTTCATTTCAGTATGCTAAGTTTTGGACTCAAAAACCATCTTTCAAATACGCATGCAGATTATTCCAAAATTCAAAATGCTGTTTAGCGGATATAATTACTTACGTACAACTAAATGTTTAAATTATTTAGTTGAGTTTTCTTCATTTCAGTATGCTAAGTTTTGGACTCAAAAACCATCTTTCAAATACGCATGCAGATTATTCCAAAATTCAAAATGCTGTTTAGCGGATATAATTACTTACGTACAACTAAATGTTTAAATTATTTAGTTGAGTTTTCTTCATTTCAGTATGCTAAGTTTTGGACTCAAAAACCATCTTTCAAATACGCATGCAGATTATTCCAAAATTCAAAATGCTGTTTAGCGGATATAATTACTTACGTACAACTAAATGTTTAAATTATTTAGTTGAGTTTTCTTCATTTCAGTATGCTAAGTTTTGGACTCAAAAACCATCTTTCAAATACGCATGCAGATTATTCCAAAATTCAAAATGCTGTTTAGCGGATATAATTACTTACGTACAACTAAATGTTTAAATTATTTAGTTGAGTTTTCTTCATTTCAGTATGCTAAGTTTTGGACTCAAAAACCATCTTTCAAATACGCATGCAGATTATTCCAAAATTCAAAATGCTGTTTAGCGGATATAATTACTTACGTACAACTAAATGTTTAAATTATTTAGTTGAGTTTTCTTCATTTCAGTATGCTAAGTTTTGGACTCAAAAACCATCTTTCAAATACGCATGCAGATTATTCCAAAATTCAAAATGCTGTTTAGCGGATATAATTACTTACGTACAACTAAATGTTTAAATTATTTAGTTGAGTTTTCTTCATTTCAGTATGCTAAGTTTTGGACTCAAAAACCATCTTTCAAATACGCATGCAGATTATTCCAAAATTCAAAATGCTGTTTAGCGGATATAATTACTTACGTACAACTAAATGTTTAAATTATTTAGTTGAGTTTTCTTCATTTCAGTATGCTAAGTTTTGGACTCAAAAACCATCTTTCAAATACGCATGCAGATTATTCCAAAATTCAAAATGCTGTTTAGCGGATATAATTACTTACGTACAACTAAATGTTTAAATTATTTAGTTGAGTTTTCTTCATTTCAGTATGCTAAGTTTTGGACTCAAAAACCATCTTTCAAACACGCATTAAGATTATTCCAAAATTCAAAATGCTGTTTAGCGGATATAATTACTTACGTACAACTAAATGTTTAAATTATTTAGTTGAGTTTTCTTCATTTCAGTATGCTAAGTTTTGGACTCAAAAACCATCTTTCAAATACGCATGCAGATTATTCCAAAATTCAAAATGCTGTTTAGCGGATATAATTACTTACGTACAACTAAATGTTTAAATTATTTAGTTGAGTTTATGTACAGACTGACAATTTTTTGCCCCACCCAAATATTTACCGCTATGTCACAAGGGAGCTTAACAAGGATCCCGGACCTCTTTGCAGACCCTAGATTGAGAATCGTTGCTTTTTTGATCAACATTTTGGAGAATTACTTTCCAAATAAGTAAAACTCACAGAAATCGTACTTAAGCTTCAACCCCCAGCTTCGTTGTTATCTTGGCCAGAATTTCTAAGCGAAGGCTTTCCTAAATTACCTCTTGAATTACTCGAGTTACCTAAATGCGTATTAGTTAAGGCCAGGCTTTTGACATTGGTTTTCTCATCTTATTGATCTGAATCCACGTGAGACATGAGCATTACCACGAAGAGAAGCCGCATATGAGCGACTGCATTCGTCTTTGTGTCGGTCGGGAATTAAACCATTCGTGGGAACAATCGCCTGTATTTAGATTTATTTGCATGGCAAGTCGGAAGGAAGGCACCGCTCCGATGAATATAGAATAGGACGGAGAGGAAACACGAGTCACGAAGACGATTTGTGAGACCCGATTTTATAGATGAGAGTATTTCGGTCTTTCCTTTCCTCTGATTTTCAAGCAAGAGAGACGATTGCGCGAGTTTTGCGGAGGATTGAGGTATTTGAGGGTGGAATTCGACGAAATATTTTGAGGGCGTCTAACAAAACGTCGATAGGCAGCCATGCATATACAATTATGAGAATCCTTTACTTCAGGTGTAAGAGTCTCCGATTTCCCTATAAAACTGTAATACCTCATCAGGGAGTATTCCTGCGAGTCTCTTTGTCTAGAATTCTCAAAAAATATAGATTTCAACGTTGGATTTATTTGAATGGGCTCTTCTCGCTAACGACTTTTGTCTTCTTACAAAGAAATTTACCAATACGTCTCATACCCCTACTGTAATATAATATGGCGATAGTCTCTGGTGGCGAAATAATAAACGATAATTACTTTTATTAATGCCCGTCTTTAAGAAATTTTATTTTTGGGATAATATTTACATTTGTGTTTTAAAATCCGTATAATTATTCATGCTAAGAAAAAACAGCACACACTAGTACATATATGTATTTTCACTATCGCAATACTATTTTGGAAAGTAAACTAGTTGTTCTATCTTGGAAAAGATTGATGTCAGGAATAATATTCCATTCCTAGTTTCTATATTACAGGGATAAGACAGATTTCAATAAAAGGTTCATATAATTCATTCTTCATTTGCTTTTTTCCGAGAACATGCTCTTGTTCATGGCTATCTGAGAAAATTGATCGCAATTTATTAGTACATATTATTGTTGAGTAAAAACATTCAAGCAACTTTTTTCTTAGTAACACCATTTAAGACGTAAAGATTTTCCCTTCAATATCGTAATAGATAGCGTCGTTCCACAAGGTTAAGAGACAATTCTGAAATGTATTATTCCTTAAAAGAAATAAAACCTCAGTATCTAGTTTACAGGTAATTTCACCTTGAAATATGATTTTCTACGCCAAAAGGAATTAACATTTTGCAGTGGTAATATACGTTCAGTCTAGCAGATTTACAGAACTATCAGTCTTACATCGCAAGTTAAGTTTGAGCTGCACTACAACTGCTTGACCTTACTTTTAGGCCGAAATTTCTATATATTTCAGAGTCAAAAAGGTGATGAAGAGCATTGTGAAGAATTTAACTGATAGAATGTAAGACATGCATTTTTCATTCAGACATTTCAGACATTCTGTCACCATTTGATGGTTTATTAAAAAAGAGGTAGCGATTAGAATAAGAGGAATTTGAATAACTAGTTTGCATAATCATAAGGATAACTCACCTAGGCAGATTGAGGAGCACGAAGACTGTCGATATGAGAAGTAGCATTTTAGTTATGCTCTGCTGCGTCCGTGTGGATACAAGGTTTCGAGTGGAAGATCTAACGTCTGAAAGAAAACAAGTCAAATCATCGGCGTTATAGTGAAACTATTACTTTGGAAAAGCTTTATTTTGAGGTCGATGTAACACAATAATTTTTAACATTTTTCCCTAAATTGCTGAAATTTTGAGATGAATAAAAAAGAAGATGGTTAATGTTAAAGTTGTAATACGGTATGTGCCTTGGTATTTATTCTTATTAAAGTTCTTCTGGTAGTGAACGACAATAAGTTCTGATTTTAAACCTTGCTACTTGATGATTTCTATATTTGGGTGGAGCAAATAGACACTTCTTATCAAAACACAGAAATGACTCTTTTACAAAAATGCTACGCGAGATTTTTGAAATTTAAAACCTAACGTCCTTTGATTCATGTGTTTTTAATTAGAATTAGAAATGATTGGCGCGACTTTCATTGTCTCGTACAGTGTCGAGTTACATATCTGGTAAGTGTAGGATTAGTTGAGGAATACTTACGGTTGCATCTTACAGACACCTCCGTCGTGTTGTTGTTCCTCATGTGCCTGGAATTCGATTTGGATGAGTGACATGAATGCTGTGATGGACGCCTTCGGGAGTTGGGCAGCTGTAGTAAATAAAAGCAACAAATTTAAATAAAGGCGACGTATCAAGAGATATAATACCTCTTAAGAACTAATGATACTACGAGTTACTATTATTGTGATGGAGAGTATTCTGTGTATTAAAGTAGGCGTTTATTGCAATCTCCATATGGAAAAAGCTGGAGTCTAGGAATTCAACTTTCTTGTTTTGAGCATAATTTATATAAAGCATCGTAATGGCGAAGCGTAGTTAAGATATATTGTGAGGTTGTAAACTTAACGTAAATCACTAAAAATTTATTGTGAAATATGTAAAAAGTATTACCCTCTTGTTCACTGAAAACCACTACGGATAAGCAAAACCGAAATCGCTTATTCAAAAACTTCAATGGAAATATTTCTGAAATCAATTTCATAGATTTATACATCTTCCATATGTTCTTTACTCGAGTTGTCGGGTTTCCGGATAGCCAATAAGTAACATGTTCGTCTTTGGTAAAAGTGGTCCTCGGTTCGATTTCCGGTGTGGACCCTAAATGACCTCAGCTGTCGAAGCACTATTGTCATTACTATTACCTATGAAGTGAAGTAATTATTAATTAATTAATCTATGAGTCGTTAATCTCGTTTTCCTAGATTCAGTGGCGTTTGCAATAATAAGGGCGGCATCGAAACCTTCGCTGCATTCGGAACTTAACGTTTAATTGATACCTGTTTCTCTACATTGCAATATTGTCGCAATACTTGTTAATAAAAAATTACTTTACTATAGCAATGATAATAATTTTATTGCGAGACAGAACTATTCAATGTTATTCACTGTTCTTCGTTTTTGATAGAAATGTTTCTGAGCTAATATATCCGTGATACCGTTATCTATCTCTTTTCCTTTTTTCACTAATTTTTTACCAATGAAAATTTTGAGGAAAGAGGATTGTAAAGTCTCCATCACCGTCACGAAAAAGTCCACCCAATGTCTGTCTCTCTTTTTTCCATGACCTTTCCTTCTCTCGCAATCCATCTCTCCTCTCTTAATCTCTCCACATAGTCATCTCTCTCAAGAGAGAAATTCTCTACCTCTTCCGCTTCCCTCTTTTAAATATACGGCTTAGCGTGTGCTTTTGTCCCTCTCCATTACGTCGCTAATTTGTTCCAAACGCGCGTCGGGGATTCCTGTTTTTTCTTCTCGCGTTCGAGAAAAGAATAAATATGAGATTAAGGCACTACTTCTTTCGAAATGAGACAAAAGAATGACGCGTTTTACGAGCCGGAGAATTTTCGGAGCTTTTGAGTGAAGAAAAACGGGAGATATTTTCTGCCCGCAAAGTACGAAGCTTGACGTGAGTTGAAAGAATACGGACCGTTGAAGTACGATTTAATCTCTTCGGCCTAAGAAATGTATTCCTCATGAGTATAGACCCGCATCAACTTTAATCCTCCATTTTACGGCTATCAAAAAGTTTATTTTTTCTAGATTCTTTTCCGATTACAAGGAACTTATTCGTAAAGCATATATCGTAGAATTTCTTTGTTTTTCAGATATACTTACATTAAAACTACCTGGCAGGAAAATTCGATCTCTAACACAAAGTAGGTTACCGTTTAAGTGTTTGTAGATAACAGAAGTCTCCTCACTGGTTATATCGAAAACAGCGCCGGCATGGTAAGAAGAGGATTACGTAAGAATTATGAGAAATCTCTAACGTTAAAATAATACGGAAAAAACTATTTCTTTTCTAAAATCGATATTAGCAGGCGTGACTTCGTGGAAAGCTATTGCAGAAGGATACACTTGGTAAATTCTCCACACTGTATTTATTGGCGAGCGGTTTCGTAAGTAAAACCTACATCTTCAGCCTGAAGATGTAAGTCAACTTACGAAACCGGTCGCCAATAAATACAGTGTGGATAATTTACCAAGTGTATCCTTCTGTATTTCTTTTCTATTTTTCAAGGGTCTAATCAAAAAATAATTTAAACCTAACCTAACATTTTCATTAAAAGTTTATTTTAGTAAACCAGAATTATTTTTGAGGACTGTTAAAAATTTTTAAGTAAAATAAATTTCTTCCATTTCAAAGATTGTTTTAAAATATTTTTTCGCGGCATATTAAAGTGCTTTCACCTTTACGACCAATTATAAATTATACGTAGAAATGTAAGTTTAATAAAATGAAAAGGATGTGAGGCAAAATTCATTCATAGATAATAAAAGAAGAATATTGATTCCTTAATAATTGGTGTGGAAAACCTATGGCCTTATAGATGGTTAGCCTTTTTGTAAGTATAAATAGTTATTTCAACAAACAGTTGACAGAGTTCGAAGTAGTAACAGCTTCATTATGATTGTAAATTATTTTAATACATTTCAGGTGAGAAAATATACTTTTTCTTCAAAATTTCAACCTGATATAAAATAACTTTGACTCGGCAGAATTCCCGTAATATTTGCCAAAATCAGTGATATATTCTAAATATCAAGAGAATCAAATTTAAATAAAAACATTTGAACCGATAAAAAAACCTGATTCTGTGTCGTTTATTTGAACCGATCTTAATTTTTAACTCAAAACATTTTAATTATTAACAGCAGACATTAATTTTAACAGCAGACAGTTGGCCAAATGTCGGTATTTGTTTAAATACCGACATCGAATGGAAGGAGAAACTCGAAAATTTGATTGAGAAATAAAAGTAACTGATTATGAATCTTGATGAATTTAAAAAACCCCAAGTTGTAAAGGAAAGGGAAGTTGAGGAAATATGCAAATTTAGGAGGCAGAGGAGAGAGATAGGGACCGAAAGAGACATTTTTCTCTTTCGGTTTTCCTCTTTTGGGTCGAGTGGTAATGAAAAACTGGAAGTGGCGAAAGAAATAAATGGAGAAGAGATGACATCGGGGGTGATAGGGTGACATTTCATCTCAGGGAAATGACCTATGGACGCCAACGCACTGAGGTCTTTGATGGATCTATATTCGATTTGGTCTTCCCAAAAATTGCAGACTTTTTTCTTTTATTGAAATAGCATCCCGCAGAGTTCTAATTCCAATTTTCTACTTTACCTCGATGCGCTCATTTAACTTAGTTCTCTTCGGAAGAAGATGATTTTCTCCTCGATTGGGTATTATTACAAACAGGGTATTAATTACCTCGTCTTTATATCGACCGATGGTTAAGGGATTTATTTGAAGCTCA
This sequence comes from Ladona fulva, assembly GCA_000376725.2. Lineage (NCBI taxonomy): Eukaryota > Metazoa > Arthropoda > Insecta > Odonata > Libellulidae > Ladona > Ladona fulva. The sequence continues at coordinate 560,190 of KZ308605.1, forward strand.
TATTCGACTTTAATTTGTTCAGTTTGATAAGTTAGCTAATTGGACGACAGAGAAATTTATGAAATATTTCCTTAATAGTGTTAAAATGGTCTTATCGATTTATGAAGAGACGTTTTGTCACGTGAAGTTTTGTTCGTATTTTGAGTTCATATACATACCGTAAACTTGAGCCCTGGGGAGTTACTGGGAGTTACCCAAAGCAAGAAGAGGCTGTAAATGGCCAAAAGAAAGACATTTTGCAGTACAAGTGGTGTCATATAGAAAGGAAAATCGTTCCACCGAAACTTATTCAGCTGTAGTAAATAAAAGCAACAAATTTAAATAAAGGCGACGTATCAAGAGATATAATACCTCTTAAGAACTTATTATGTTTTTAATTAATATTTCAAAACAAAATAATCTTTAAGTTATTTCTTCATTTCAGTATGCTAAGTTTTGGACTCAAAAACCATCTTTCAAACACGCATTAAGATTATTCCAAAATTCAAAATGCTGTTTAGCGGATATAATTACTTACGTACAACTAAATGTTTAAATTATTTAGTTGAGTTTAGCTTGGGTCCAAGTAGCCCCAACCTGGGGGTTTCTATGACCCAATTTAAAAAACAAACATTTTATTACAATCAGCGAAAACTTTTGTTCAAAAAACTTTTAAATCATCGAAAAATATCTAAAACAGTAAAAAATTTGTTATCAGCACAGGTTATGGAATGTAGGTATTGTTTTATTCGGAAAGTCCAAAAAGTTAGAAATTTTGGGTCCAAGTAACCCCGGTTTACGGTACGTTCCTAGTCATTCCTAAGGCTGAGATTCGACATTTTAATTTTTTTTTTCGAAGAGGTAATGCCTTAAATGAGAAAGATCCCGTAAATATCGAGAGACTGTTTAAGCTTTTGATTCCTATTATTTTCCGAATATTTAGAAATACTCGTCCCAATGACATAATATTACTTAACGCAATTGTTGATGAAAATTGCTACATCATCATCATGCGTCTACAACCTGAAGATTGGTTGTTGGTTGCTACCTTACAAGCCCTTCAGATTCAATTGCATAATTTCTTCATATTTCCCAACGTTAAAAATAGCCATTACCTGCATGTCATAATGTCACACACACTTTATATTTCATCACCTCCGACATTCCCTCCAATACTTTCCTTAGGAGACTGTTCTTGCTTGATTTCCCTCGTCTTTTCACATCTCTCTTCATTTGATCTTTCTTCATTAATTACTGGGTCCGTCCATTAAATTTTTATTCTATTACACCATTGCTTCCAATCTTCTCTTCTCTGTTGCTGTCACAGTCCACGTTTCACAGTTATGTTTAAAGGGCACTAAGTATGTAGGCTTTTATAAGTTGGCTACAATTACTTAAGTAATAAAGTGTGTATTATTTCCTATCAGTTATTGTCTTTACCTTTGCCATTTCTGCTTTCATTGCTGCCGATCTTCCTCCCTAAACAGCAGTATTTTTGGATCCGTTTAAACGTGTAAATTTCTAGATTTGCCTGAAAATATTCTTCTCTGTTTCGGCTGCAGACCATTACTTTGGTTTTATTTTTTATTTATTGGAGCTTTTTCTTCATTTTGTTCTTTTCTATGTAATAAAGAAATCTTTTCTTCTTTCTATTCAGCCAATATTGGTGTATAGTCTACAAAACATAGCATGCTCATCGTTCTTGTTACGTTCATATACCTCCTCTTATTTTCCTTGTCTTCATTTGTCTTCTCAATGCTGGAAATCAGAATCCCTGTCCTTCTTTGTTCGTTCTTCGTCATTACCTTCGCCACTGTTATAAACAGTTTGCTCTTTGTAAAGGATCAATATTCAGTCACCATAATATACACCTATTTATAGGATCCGTGGCATTATTTTCTAGTCTAGATGAAACGTCTCTAGATCCATCAAGGCAATGAAAGTTGGTCGATATCTCTGCATTCTTTTCTCTATCAAATGGTAAAAGTAGTTTTTCTTTGGGGTTCTCGAGTAGCCAAGTGGGTAGGGCATTCGACTTTGGAAAGTGGTCCCGGGGTCCTACGATTCCCGGTGGGAGCTCGAATATGTGAAAAGATCTTAGCTGTTGAAGCACTCTTAACAATACTATTACTTCTGGCTTCTCTTGTAATTCGACTTCTTCTAATCTACTTTCGTCTCCATTCTTCGATAGAGAATCTTTGATCGGGTCTTTAATGCATTGATAGATAGATTGATAGACTAACACTTTATTCGCGCGGTTAGGCCCTATTGGGCCTCACATCCACCCAGTCTCGTATATCGTTATTATATGTACGTATATTCAATATTAGAATATGCGGCAAATGTATGGGATCCACATGATAGAAATAATATTAAAAAGGTCAACAGAAAGCATATATATATCCCAACCAAGAATATCGAACATTTCGGCTACGCTATCTTCTTTCTTATATCTCCGTAATACACACATATATATAAGCGTAGCCGAAATGTTAGAAATTCTTGGTTGGGAAAAATTAGAAAGCGAAGGATTAATCGATTGGTAGGCATCTTTCAGGTAAGAAACGGTGGCGAGGCTTGGAATGAGTTGAGAAGCAGAATAGAAGAACCGATTTATATTGATCGAGAGGATCACAAGCAGAAGTTAAAGCTGAGAAAGCGAAGAACAGATTTAGCTTATTATAAATAGAGGGATTAAAGAGATCTAAGAACAAAAAGGAGTCTAGAAAAAGATTTAAATTCTATTCCGATTTAGAAATGTAAATTGTGTAACTATGTCATGAAAATTTAGATTCATTGTAATGTAAAGGGTGTAACACGTATTAGAGATGATCTGCTGTGTATTGTATATATTTAAATAAGTGTATGTTAAATGATTAAGCTGCCACCAGACTTGTGTTTTTTCGCGGTAAAATTTTGTTAATAAATATTACCATTCCAAAAATATGCGATTAATTAAAAACAAGAGAAAGAGAGTGGGAAAAATCTTTGCAACTTAAGGTTGACAAATGAAATACCCAGGTTGCGTGAAAACATC
>KZ308605.1:563332-605067 GCA_000376725.2 Ladona fulva
CCTTGAACTTACAGAAATACTACTAGACCATTAAATTGCAATAGCACCTTAAAATAAAAATAATTTATCTAAATGAACAAAAAAACTACAGATTCCAGCTCATACAGCACTGGGAGTTAACTTTCAGAAATTTAATTTGGATTTAATGCTTAAAAATGCTGAATGTTTCATTTGAATTTAATGCTTGAAAACAACCCACAGGAAAATAATTTTGAGTTTAAGAGCATGTCGTATTTTAATATTTTCGATCTAGGTCGTATAGACTCTCAATATTTGAATTATTTTATTTTGATAAATATATACTGGGAAAGAATGTCATCTTATGGATTTATTACAAAATGTACATTTTATGGAATTAAAACTTTTGAAAAGTAGCAAAATTTCGGAATAAGTTTATGACGAGAAATTCGTAAACATATTCGAAGATAAAATACTCGACGTATAAAACTTCAGATTAAAATCGAATCAGTGGGAATCAAATTGAAAAGAATAAATGTAAGCAGCATTTCCTGATTAACAGTTCCATTAGATGGAATCGTTTGACGCGACAGGAAAAAGCCGAACAGACTTCCACTTGCGATTAGGGAGCGTTCATTGACTCGAACTTATCGCTCGTCTGACATCTTTTCTATCGTCGGGTTTTCATTACGTTTTCGAATTTTCAGATTTTCCTCTCGAGTTATTTATTTTGCTCTAGAGGCGATATTCTTTTTATTTCTTGTTTTCATTATCCGTTCATGCTAATTATTTTCGAAATTTATTTTATTAGCTGATTTTCATGGAGATACGCAGACTGTTTATTTTCGATTTCTTTATAGCATTCAGGAGATAAAAAGCGTGGGATCTCTCTTTAATAAACTTTTATTACATAATTTCACTTCCATAGAAATAGAATCAACCGTCGGTTTGTAAAGATTGAAATACTAATCAGCTTCTGGTCTACTGAAAGGTTTTTTCTAATCACAGCAGTGATGAAGTGAATTGTGTGGTGGATTATTATAAACTATCCGATCAAGTTTTCGATTGTGAAACTTAGGCTTGTATAAGTTACGGATTCAAAAATTTACGTTTCTACGTTTATAAGTTTTCTTAGAAAGCATAAGTCGTTAATTTTAGTTTTCCCAAATTTACTTATCGATCTCAATTTTCCTCTTGCCAACATTTTAGACCAATTCACATTTCCGTAGGAAGTAGGAACAAATATTCAAATTATTTTGATGATAAAATTTCCGTATGACATCCAGCAGTCCCTTATTGCTCCCCTGGATAGCCAAGTTGGCGTGTACGCTATTGTCGAAAGTGCCCCCGAGTTCGGTTCCCGATGGGGGCCCATACGTGCCTCAGATGTCAAAGATCTTTATAAAAAGACTACTACATTTTTGCTTGCTTTTAAAGTTTACAGTTGATATATTGTTACAATTATTGAGTATATTGAGTATTATTACTCTTTACAAGTAAGTGTGGACGTGAAATTAGCCTGGATATCTCAACATTCGCATTTCGTCGAATATCAAGTTAAACGTCGCTGGATGAGCGTCTATCGCCGTTTACCTCATTTTGCCTCATCTCTTTCATCCTTTGAGCTTTCCCTTCACCTAATATTTCTCTCATATTACGACTTCCGACCACATCATATTTACACCCCTTGCATTTCATTCTTGCCCCAAAAACAAAGGAGAGAGTGAATTCCGTTTCATTTAATAAGGGAACTGTGGGATCCATTCGCGCGGAAGTTCGATCCTTTCCATCCGAGAATGTTAGGGGGCGCTCGCAGGGAAAAACATTCATTCGCATTCCTCAAATGTGCTCATTCAGGTGTTCATTACACTTGCCCTCTAGTATTTTGCATTTTTCACTGATCTCTGATTCTAAAACAAAATTCTCTAGAAATGGTTTAACAGAGAGATTAAGAATTCACCATTAGGAAACGGTTTTGTTATCGGAATGGAGTTTCAATTGATTTGTGGTTTGTTTCCAGAGATGATAAACATCTTAAGAACACCTTTAGGTGATGGAATTGTTCAAGAGTGTGAGGTGCGTAAGTTCAAGGCCTTGTAGTGGTGTGAAAGCCGGGAAAATTTTTGATCGCGCAACAAGAGGCTTGTATGCGTCTTTTTTGCTTATTAATTCTAATTTTTACAGTATGAATGTAAGTAAAATTGTTTTTTTTTTGGAGTTTCATTTGTATTCGTATCTCTTTTTCACTTATGCTCAATTGTTAGTATCATTATATTGTTCAATATCAATATAATTACGTCACTCAATGATCTCCTCATATAGTTATTAATACTTAAATTTTATAATAACAATATCGATTTAGGTGGGTAAATGAAAAGTTTACGATCTGTTCCGTTTAATTTACTTTGGGTCGTCTTCAATCCATTGACAAATGCCAAGAATTCGAAAAGGCGAATATTTATTTAAGAATTAGATTTAAACACGAAGAATTATGTTTGCCAGTGTCCTAGTAGGAAATATCAATTTGATCTCACTCTTTTGGTTCCTGATTAGCTATTTCTAAGTGTCTATACAGCCGATATTTTAAATAATTATATTTCGCTTACGGGTAAGGATGTATAAGTAAGTATCATAAAATAAACCCACAGCGAAGTGTGAATTATGTCAAAATCAAAGGAAGGCTTTCTAGTTTAGGCGGCTTCGGGATTTATGGATCATTACACTCACTATCCCTTCATGAAATAAAATTAAATCATGATCATATTTTTATGGGTGCTTACAATCTTTTATATTGGATGTAAACTGCCTGTTATTTGGTTGAATGCCAGCTATGAATGCCAAGTGGAAATACCTCTTCAGCTCTATTGCTCCCAAAATTAGACCAAGGTTAAAGAACTATGGAATCTATAGATCTATAAAATGGGAGCCACGGAATGATTCATTACAAAATATTACATCTTATTTCTAGTCTTCGCTGTGATCTTATTAATTTTTCCATAGATAAACGCTTTACTATACTATATATTAAATACTATTTGTGAAAGTTAAGCCTTCCGCAGCTCATGTCATGCTATTAGCGAGCAAACCCTAGCGAAAAATCCCTGATTTTAAAATTATTTCCTGAAAGTGATATCTTTTATTTTCTTGTCTTTAATTTTTGTTGTGATCAGATACTTTTTTGCGATGTGTATCGACTCTTTGATGGGGTGTTTCGAGGGTTTATGAAATTTTAGGGAAAATGGCTGAATAGGTACATGCATGGAAGGTCGTTGCGGGCCGAAACTACGGGACCATTTCTTTATTTTTCGAGTATCTCACATGTTATGTAATAAAAAGAAGAAATCGAGGAATTTATATTTGTCAGGAAAAGAGGCGGATTTACCAAATTCGGAGATAGACATTGTAAAAATTGTTTTCAAAGTTTTTGTGTTTGCCTGTCTATATATACAATTGACCTTTGCCTCGTGGATATAAGGGATAGTGAGGCGGACAAGGGTGGGATATATCATATTCGCTCTCTTTCAAAGCTCCTTTCAATGTCAATGAATTGGAAGATTTCAAGGAAATCTTTTGAAATTTAACAAAATATTTGATTTTGACATAAACCGTATTGCATGTCATAATAAAAATATACCATAGTTATGAATATAAAATAGTGTTCTATTGATTCACCTTTTATATAATTTTGCTAGGGTCTCTTAGTATCTATTTAAAAATTAATGATCCAGAAATTCGGAAATTGCTTATTATTTTTCGCCGATGGGAAAATAATCATAAGCAAATAAAATGGCTTGCAATACGTGCTTATCACCATTTGCAGAATAAATTGGCTTTTAGTTTCGTTGTTTATGCTCTTACCAACTTGAACAACGCAGTTACTAGTAGTTTTGGTTCATAACGCTCTTTTCGAGAAAGTTATTTTTATCATTGTTGATTATATCTGAAAGGAAAATAAAAAGAAATAGCTGTTAAATCTAGAAGCTACATTTGTTTAAACTCAATAGTCACACATTATTTTATAGTTTGATGAAAATTAGTAGACAAGGAGATTATCTTGCAGCGAAGGAATTTATGAAGAAGTGTCTTGAGAAGGGAATCAGATCGGTAAAATGCTCAATCTCGAGTGATTTTCTCTATGGTTGGGAATAAAGGAGGGAGGAAAGCAAAATATTGGAGATCTGGAATGGAATACGCAAGTTGTGTTGTAGGAAATACTAACGAGGAAGAAATGGTGAAAGAAGAGATGACTGACTAAATATAAACGTGAGAAAATGTGTTGGTTAATTAACCATAGAACAAGGATTGCTCAAGGGATTCGTGGTAGGCTGGATGCAAAGGAAAAACAGTGACAAAGGTGTTGGTAGGGATAAGTTAACAAGAAGTTTTTGGGGAACTTTAGGGTATGTACACGAACCTCAAGTTTGGTAACCAACGATGATTGATCAGCTTTTAGTACAGAATTTCATTATTATCCTTAGGAATATACTTTCAGGATAGAAAGAGGAATAAATAACATAAAGGTTTGAGATTAAATACGTATAATTCCTTGATTTTCTTATTGATCGAATTAAATCGTTCAATTGATATTTTCACTATCGTTTCAGAATTACTGATATTGCAATTGAAAGGAAGATAAAATGATTCCATTGTAATGTGGAATTTTATTTTAAATGTCTGCATCAATGATTTACATAGTCTTCATTGTAATTCAGTATCCATGCCTTTTCTTAAGCGGAAGAAAAACGAGAAATTTTGAAATAGTATAAGTGTAATACTATCTCGCGTTTATTTTATAATGAATACAAAAAATATTATCAGGCTTCATCGTACTACAGTTAATTCCATACCATATATAAAGATATATTTTGATCTTAAAATGAATAAAATATCCTAAATTATGATTCATTTCCACCAGCTTGGTTGTGATGTAATAAAAGTGGTTTTTCGTTTAACTTAGTTTAAAAATTGATATTACGTTAATTATAGACTTCCTGGAATGAAATGGAATTTAGTCTGCTAAGAATTTAATTTCGTATATTTAATTTCTAATGATATAATTAGAACGCTGTCGATATCCATGCTACAGTTGGCAAAGGCAGCGTAATCGAACCATTCATCTTACATTTTTTGTGAGGAACTCGAATAGGTTCCTTCTTCCTTTGACCTAATTCAAAGAAGTAGAGAAGCATTGCCGCGGGAGGTATCCATTCAGGTGTTTCATTGATGCTTCATGAACGCCTTTCACTCGGCAGAAGCTTCCTTAACGGCAGAATCAAGCGAATGTTTTTAGACGCCATTTCTTATCCCGCACACCCTTGCTCGGGAATGGGCTACTCATACTTTCCTCTAAGGTAAACGGATTTTTGCTGTTGGCATTTGGACAACCTTCCTCTTGTGGATTATTAAATCATTGGGGTTAAAAGTAATCGAATGAATCCTTTGCTTTGCTAATTGGTCATCTCTGCAGCTTAATGCTTGTCATCTTATTGTTAGGTTTAATATTTGGTTTTGGATTCCTTTGAAATATTGAGGTTAAAGCAGTAAGTACTTGCGCGTAATGTCAAGGCTTATATTGAAAATAATAATTTAAAAATATGGTTGATTGATCATATAAATCACATTCGCAGTAACAAATTAAAGTAGATTATCAAAGAAGATAGTAGGAGATTGCTTATAATGCTTTTTCTTGAAAAATACATGCAGAAAAGGAACACACTCTTCTCCTATATTTATTCTCTGCTGGAATATTTTTGAGGTAATTTAGAGGGTTGATGTGAGCGAAGCTATGGCACAGCGCTCGATGGAGAAATGATCAATTGACTTCGAAGGATTCGCTGGAGATCGTCCGATAAGATTGTCACATAATGGATTTACGGTCTGAGGGATGCGGAAGTAACCTTATTACTCTCTCCCGATTGCTTCAGCTAATCGATTCGTTGCGTGTCGTAGAGTTAAGTGTTATGAAATTCATCTGCGTCCATATGGAGAATTTCGGTACGAAGATCATTAATAATAACTGCTCGTGTTTTCTTTTTTTCTTACAATAAAATGATATTAAGTGAAAATGTTTGGAGATTAATTGCGTTCTTCTAAGGCAGTTAGTGGACGTCCAAATATTGGTTACTTTTACTTTTTCTCGCCGTTTGTGCTTTGCTTATTTTTAAGTTCTCGGGGTACCTACGAGGGTCGCTGGATAAGTTCTTAGAAAAAGATAGAAGAACAAATTATTTATTGTAGATATTTTCTTATTTTTTAACATAATCTCCTTTTAATTCTATACACTTTTCCAAGCGTTTCTCCAACTGTTTTAAGCCGTCCAAAAAGTAAGATTTTGGAAGGTCCTCAAATTAGGCATCTATTTGATCGATGAACTCCTCGTTCGACGTGAGCCGTTGTCCACCGAGCCAGTTTTTCAAGTTTTGAAATTAAATGAAGTCACTGGGGGCCAGATCCGGTAAATACCGGTGGAGGTTGTAATGATTCGAACTTTAATTCCATAATTTTGACCATCGAAACCGCAGGTGTGCACCCGTGCATTGTATTGATGGAAGTGGATCTTTTTCTTTTTATAATGAGGACGTTTTTCTTGATTTTTTTCGCTCAACCGTTGCAATAACGTCGCATAATACTCTTCAGTTATCGTTTGACCTTTTTCCAAGTTGTCGGTGTAGTTGATTTCGCGTGTGTCTTCGCCTTCTTTCCATTCGCTCGTTCGCATTCAAAAACTCAATGTTTTGACCGTTCCTTTGTCTCTGGAGTGTAGTAGGGTATCCATGTTTCGTCCACAGCTATTTATCCACGCAGAAACTCGTCAGGATTGAAACGGAAAAGCCCCTAAATAGTCTCAGAGTCGATCGCAAGATTGCGTTTATTCTCCTCTGAGAGCGAACGCGGCACCCATCTTGTCGAGATTTTTTTCACACAATTTTTCGTGCAAAATTGAAAACACTCTACCTTGCGATATGCCTGTGGCCTCAAGTATTTCGCGCACTTTGATTTGTCCATCACTCAAAACCGTATTGTAGATTTTGTCAATCATTTTGGGGGTAGTCACTTCCACTGGATGTCCTGAACGATGTTCTTCTTTTGTGGATGTACCGCCACGTTTAAACTCATTTACCCAGTTGTAAACAGCTGCAAACACAGGAGCAGATGTGCGATGAACTTCATCCAACTTAGCTCAAATCTTGACCTTTTTCGTTGTTAAACCTTTTAAATATTTAAACTCACTTTTTCTATTTTTCTAAATAAACAAAAGATTTTTGTTTCAATCGATAATAAAAATAAAACCATGAGATGGATATAGCTGAGACTTTAACAGCTATCTAGCGATTAATGATGCTCACTAAAAACAAACCATTCATGATACTACGAGCACTTTGAGGTGATGCACACGAGGTGAACTTCATCAAATTAATGGTAAACCTGCAACAACTTTAAAAGCACGTGCTAAAATCAAAATAGGATATCCGGGTGAAATCTTGTTGTTCTCAGGTTCCTTTCATAGAGTTTCATTGTCTGTGTAATAAATTGCAATTGTTATCATGAATTGTAAAATATTTAGAAAATGTTTCGGAAATCAAAAAAATGTTTAGAAGGTAATATAAGTTATTGAAAGGGATTTACATAGTTCATGGAAGGTAGGGATATATGATGGCAGTTCCTTGAACCTGCGGTTGTTTATTGGAGAAGTTTTTCCCACTTAAAGGTCTAATAAAAACAAGTATATGGTATGTGCAATGATGGCTGTGGTTGCAAATTTCACCTTCAATCTAAAAAGTGAAGTTAATGACTATAATAGATAGAAAAATAAAGTAACAGGAATATTTATTGAAAGGCAAAGTCATCCCATGTATGGAAGATTGTTGATCGAAGTTTTAGTAATTTAAAAAATATTTTGGCTTTCACGAAGTGTCGGCATTTAAAATCAATCATAACTGTGTATACAGCGAATATGAAGAGATTGGCACACGATAGACTATTTTAATTAGAACATGAGTAACATTACATACTTTACTATGATTGAAATATTGATTATTATCATCGAAAATTTATTTGGTTAAACTTAGAAATCAGATCCAATTTTAGAAAACCAAATCACAGATGCTCCACTGGGCAGATTATATAAGGTTCATTCTTTTGGCAGAAAGTTCTCACCTCTTAAACGACTTTATTTTTCTGGTGCGTTGATTTAAAAGTGGTTCCATCTCATTCTCCATCCCATTGCCTTCAGAAGTGTGTATAAAATGTCGCCCATAAATCTAGTTGATCGTGAGGTTGAAGAAACAGTAAACAGGGACGAAAAGTCGTAAAGAAGACGAATTCGGTTTCGTACATGGACATAAATAAACGAGAGCATTTGCGTAAAAGTTTGTTTCAAATGGAAAATGTGTAACCTTCTTCGTTTTTTTCGACACTTTTATCGACAAAGAATAAAATTCATGCTTTATTTAAAATATTCTTGAAGTCTCGAATTTTATAGAAATGGAAAGAACTACCGATTGGCTGCGCCCATTTCTCCCTTCCTCTTGAAATTCAATTGTGCTTCAGTGTTTACGCATTCGTCTATAGAATGGGCTCCACGAATGGAGAAATTTTGATTGGCAAAAATTGAGATAAGGAGATTGAGTTTATGCCGTATATTTAGAGTTTGAGACGGATTTTGTTATAAAATAGTTTGAAGTTCTAGGCTCCCTTAAAATAAGGCTATAATGAAATCGATAGTAATTTCTGGTAGGTTTCAGCCATTTTTAGGGTGTACAGTCACCAATGGTGCATAACCGGGACATTTATTCCAGGTCCATAATGGAAAATTACAGGACATAAATATGGCTTAAGCTTGTACAGTAATCCAGTTTCGTTAAGTATGGTGTTGGAATATGCGAGAATAGGTAGCTTTACAACATTTTAGGACAAAGCCGAGATAATAGGACAACTTGAGTTTTTTTCGCATCTGTTTATCAATTTAAAGGCAGCGTGTTAACGGAAATCAAAGTTTAAGGGAAATGAAAAGGGAAAAGAAACGCATTAAAAGGTGTATTCTTTTCCTAGGAAAGTGAGCCAGCAGAGTATCTCGTTATCAACTCCATAAGCTCATGCGCAGCAATGTATCTAGATTGAACATCATCTGGTAAATAGCCCATCGATTAACTGAATCGCGGCAAAGTGATAATTCAAGTCATGAATGGGAATACATGGCTAGTAATTGTCCCGTCACTTCATTATTTACCGCGTGCCCCTTAATGAAACGCCCCCTTACAAATGACGTGCTCACCGCGACCTTGTTCAAATTCGCCTCCGACGATTCCCTGGACGGCCCTCCGGCTCCGGAGGCCCTGCCGCCGCTCCCACTGCCGCCCCCACTGCCCCTCTCTCCTGCCGCCGCCCCGCCCACCTCCACCGTCTCTGGCGGCTTCCCTCCGCTGTGCTCTGCGGGGACTCCAATCATGGCGATGCCCGCATTCGATTTGAAGCGACGCCCAAATCGCAGGAGGTTCCGGGTGATCATGGTGTTCATCAGCACGATGAGGATGAGCGGGGCGATTAGGGTGAGCACGCTGTCTACGAAGTTGATGACTCTCATGGCCTCGTGGTATTCCTCCAACATGTCACACACTTCCTCGTCGCCGCCATGCGCCACGCCGCTCAGGGCCGAGTCTCCTTCCGCCATTTCTGTGGTCAAAGTAAAGTGTACGTTTTTATATACCGAACTATTCTAAGGACCAATCTAGTATCCGACCTGATAGGATATATTTCTCGGACATTACTGAAGAGTAATCTACCAGTATCGATTAAATCAAAGGTACAAACCGTTTGGTTAATGCACTGTAACATATAAACTATGTTATGACCAAACCGATTTCGAGCAACAAGCGGCATTAAATGTATAATTATAATGAGTTCCTTTTCATATAGACCAATAGCAGGCGACAACGTTGAATTCAAATATCTATATATTACAATAAGCTACTTCTAGCAAGATAGATACATATTTTATCTAAAATAAAACAGATAAATTATAGAAGTAAGTAATGGATGAGTTCAAAATTTTAAAAATAGATGAAAATAAAGGAATTATGGAAAGGAGTATTCCAGGAAGAGTATTTTTATAAATATTACTTATAATTTTTTATACAATTATATATATTACATTTTCTGATCAGATTACGTAGAAAAGTTTTTCTGATCATAGTCCTGATAATTTGTAGCCGATAACAAAATTTGACGATAGTAATAAGATGCTTTTTAAACCTCTTTCCTACAATTATTTAGAGTTCGCTCGATGGATCATCGGTATGTAATTTAAATGTAATAGAAATAGAGCCTGCAAACTACTGAAACGAGTTTTAGAAGCACTTCTTATGGGAGCGCTTTAACTCGTCTAGGACCGAACCGGAGAGCAATAGATTCACGAAAAAGGTCTATCATTTGCATGGCCTCCACATTTATTGATGTGCAAGTCTGCGAGATTTGCAACTTTGGTCCTCGAGTTTAAGGCGAACATACGTAGCCACACTCAGAATTATAACTGGAAAGCTGAAATACCCGTTGATTCTCAAGGGGAGTAAAATTTTAATATAGTCACATAAGATATGAATTACACCCACGAAAACAAATTATAGCTATTGTAGCAAATGAGACGTGATATTTCGTTATTATTTTCTGGATACGATACGCGACGGTATCCGATTAGGGAAGTCATGTTCCATGCTCCTCCCGCCACATGACGAGAGGCGGCTCGCACCGTGCATATTTAGATATAGATTCATTCAACGCTTCATTATTTTGAAAATACTGAATTCCCCCGTCAAAAATGACGGGATTTAATTTAAGTTATTTCAAAATGTATGTGTATTTTATTGTTTATAGCTGATCCTTGTAAGCCAGAGAGCTTGTATAGTTAGTCTATAAAAATTTACTTCATTTTCATTTAAAACATCAATAATATATTATTCGATAGTGGGCACTGGCTAAATTGCCAATAAAATTAAAAATACATCGTGCATACGAAGTTATAGCTTCCCATTTATAATTATGAAATAAACATTCAAAAAACTTTTATATTTTTTACCTNCTACGATACAATTTCGGCGGCAAAATTTTTCAGTGTTTATTTTGTGAATGAAAATGTTAATTTTTCGAAAATTTCCTCCTGAAATACCATTTCAATCCATATAAAACATAGTAAGTTATATTATTTGTAAGAATTTATTGTTGAGATTCAATTTCCAAATTTTTCAAAAACTTTCCGGACCATAAAATGTCGGCTCTCTTTCCCATGCATTTCTTATGGCCTATCTTTCGCATATACTCGTATTCGCATGAGAGTCGAGTTTAACAATCTCTTTGATCGTCAAGGAATTTTTTTGGTTGTTATAACCACCAAATTCTACAAAAATGTCGTCTTTCATCTTCGAATTCATGCGATTCCAAATCTAAATTTATATTCTACGACTAAAGTAAGACTTTTTGTTCAATTTCCCATTTTTTAGTACTTGTCTCGATTTTGTAGGACAATTATTTCTAATTTATCTTTGCCAAAGAAAAAAAAAAGACTGTAATCAATCAAAATGATACTTACGTGCAGCATTACGTGCAAAGTATCTGGAGTCGAAACTCCAGATACTTTGTCACTTTGATGTAAAAATTTGAGTAGTTACTACTTTTGATGTAAAAATTTGAATAGGTAACGGTTTTTAAGGTTTATAATGAATTCTGAATTCGATATTCCTATCTAATCGGGAAGTGTGCGAAATTAATTAGTAAATAATTACTTCAATTTATTTCTTATGGGAATTACTGACATCGGATGAATAAATATATTCATTAACTCTTATACGACGGTGATTATTATATAGGATACAATTGGAAAATTCGATTTGTAAGAACACTCCTTAGTTGTGTTTCAGGTTCCATGGTGGCGTTATGGCTATAATAAATTCACTTGGGTGGAACTCGCTCAAGGTGAGATCAGATTACCGACGAAAGCATTCCGAAAAATTCTTCGGTCCAGAATTTTTAGGCGAAGTAAAATACATTGTGATTCCGGTAAAAAATGAGCGCGATTTTCGAGAGGCATCGACAAAGCCTAGGAAGTAATCACTAAAACAGGATACTAGGAAGTAATCACTAAAACAGATAGCTACTTCTAATCGTTCTTTCCGCATAGTATCAGAGAAGCTATAAGGGTAATTAAGTAAGTTGAGTTAAGGTAATAATTAGGTAATGAGTTAAGTAGGGGAGTAAGGAGGAGAACATCCCCTGCCATTCGCCACAGGCAGCTCGCGGGGTATAAATCTATATATCTTAGTGTTCTCCTTCGTTGTATTAGTGCATTACTGTGTATTTCATCCTGAAATTGATTCACCTTGGAACTTTAAAGACTTCCGTGATAGGTGAATGGCATCAACTTTTCTTCGCCCCCCCCCCCCCCCAGGTCAACGGGGGTGACGTGATTGTGTGAGAAACTGGCGAAGTTGCGAGGGACAGACTACCTGCCATACATGTTGTAGTGTGAGCATGGAGGATGGGGGTGTGCCGCCTTATTGTATATTAATATTGTTAATTATATTCCCATCAAATCACTGATTGGCCTTACGAGTGAGTTCGGGGTCAGGTCTCCCAGTAAAACTTCTACACGCAAGACTTTCCGACTCCTAGATACGCTGCCAGCCCAACGCCCTTCCCCAGCTACGAGCTTTGTCAGGCCGGGAGAATACCGCAATGTGTGATCTACCCGCAAAACTACCCTTCTCTTAGATTTAAATTTACATTACGCGAGCCGCCAATATCGTATGTCAGAGGGTTTTAAACTCCTTACCTAATCTACCCTAATAGCTTCTCTTACACTATGCGAAAAGAATGATCAGAAGTAAGAGTTCTTGCTCGAGCTCGTAGCTATCTGTTTTAGTGATTACTTCCTAGTAAGGCTTGGTCGATGCCTCTCGGAAATCGCGATCGTTTTTTACCGGAATCACAATGTCTTTTACTTTGCCTAAAAATTCTGGACCGAAGAATTTTTCGGAATGCTTTCGTCGGTAATAAGATCTTCTCTCCTAGAACCAGTTCCACCCGAGTGAACGTATCATAGCCGTAACGCTACTGTCGAATCTGATATCTCCACAGACGAAACGGGCTGCTCTACGTTGAACCCTCTCTAAATCTGAGACCAACTCTAATTCATGTGGATCCCAGATTACGCAGCAGTATTCGAGACTTGGTCGAACGAGGGAAAAGTAAGCAATATCTTTGACTCTAGTTGGACATCCCTTCATGATTCTACATGTTAATCTTTGCATTCTATTCGCCTTTTCTATCGAATCTCGAATGTGTTCTTTGAACAATAAACTACTGCTGAGAGTAACTCCTATTGTGACTTATTTATTGTGACGCACGAACTCCAAGGGATACCCTGAAATTTGGTATTGTTCGCTAATAATGTTAGTGAACCTCGTGGAAGACATAGCAACGCACATCTTCACATTTAAATCAGGCTACTAATATTTGCACCAACTGGATATTACGCTTAGGTCATTCTGCAGGATACTACTGTCGTCTTCTGTTACAATCTTGTACACAATTGCTGACTTATTAATGTTATGGAAGCTCAGTTACTAGTCTTGCGTCGAATGGGGACCTTTAGTCAAATATTGAGTAGTTCATTATCTGCGCAGGAAGGGCATTTAACTATCCTTAAAGTTGAAAAGTTGTACAAATATTGGTTCTCGAGTTATAGGCGAATATCAACACAATCAAACATACAAACGTTTTGCTTAATTTACAAGATTTATAGTGAATTCCGACTGAACGTTTTGGTATTTAAAGATGACGGTCTCCTTACAAATAGCGATCTACATCTACATCAATACCCTACAAGCCGCCTTTCGGCGTGTGGCAGGGGGTGTTAACACCGGATGCTCGTGCTATTTCCTTATTTTGTTATTATCGCGTATCGTTCGCGGAAAGAAAGAGTCCCTAAAACGACTTGTCCTAGCATCTATTTCCCTTATCTTGCGCTCATTATCATATCGGCCAAAGTAGCAGGGGGGTCGCATAATATTGATAACGTCCTCCACAAACGCACTGTCTCGAAATTTACCGAGTAATCGAAGCCTAGCTTAATCTCCTATCTTTCAGGGATTCCCAATCTGCGTCCGAAAGCATTTCCGTAACACTAGCTTTTTTATCGTAGCAATTTTTCACAAATCGTATTGCCTTGCGCTGAACTTTCTCGATTTCGCGGGTGTGCGTTTCATCCGCTTGATCCCATATACTTGCCGCGTATTCAAGATGGGGCCTGACCAGGGTAAAATAGCATCGCTCTCTAACCTTTTCATCGCATCTACCTACAATACGCTTTATGAAACCGAGCTTTCTGGTTGCTTTACCGCAGATTTTTCGGATATGAACGCTCCAGTTTAAGTTATTCGCAAGAGTGATCCCGAGATATTCAACTGACTCTACTATATTCAAATTTATTCCATTAATTTGGTACGGGTGATTTGGACTAGTTTGTTTTCGCTCGATGAAATTTACGACGGAACATTTAGTAAAATTTAGTAACATTTAGTTCTAATTGCCATTTTTCGCACCACCTATGAATGTTGGATAAATCGTTTGATAGGATGTCACGGTCCTCCGCGTTTGATATTTCTCTATATATTACCGAATCATCTGCAAATATCCTCACATTGCTATTTATTTCGTCGCTCAAATCGTTGATATATATAAGAAAGAGAAGAGGTCCAATCACGCTGCCCTGAGGTACGCCTGAAGTAACTTTGACTCTGCTCGAACCAATTCCATCAAGTACAACTTGCTGTTCCCTCTTGTGGAGAAAATCGTCTACCCAGTCAATTACTTCCCTATTAATACCCGCTAACTTTAATTTATGGATTAGTTTATGGTGTGGAATTCTGTCGAAAGCCTTTTTGAAATCTAGGAAAATAGCGTCCACCTGCTTTTTACTCTCGGCAGATTTTAAAATGTTATCTATGTTAGTGTTAGATTAGATGAACCGTGGTTATTCGGCATACTGTCCCTTTTGTTGAAATACAACACTGATGAAAACTGGAGACACCCTTTAGCGTAAAGATCGAGTCAAGATATCTGTTTATAAACATGAAAAAGCGGCTTCTATTTTCCTTAAGTCACTATGCGGATGAGCTCACATAATTTTTCAAACGTTGCAATGAAATATTGATCCCTTAAACACCCTAATCTCGATACCTTGAATCGCAAGATTAAAATTTCACTTCTTGTTTGATACATATCTCTTATTAAGAAAAACCCAGTTATCATCTGTGTGAAAAAACTAATCTTCACAGAATTGACTGAAGATTGTGAGAGGGAGATTCCTTTTAATAAAATGGACGCAACCGTAAAGTATGACATATAATCTCAAGATAGAAAAATGTGGATTGGTATAGCGTTATCGTTGTTTTATTTTCAAGTGAACAGACTTAACCTACGTTGTGTATTTGTTCCACGTCAGTCCCTTTTCTACGAACTCACAATTATTACTTTAAAGTATATCTTCAGATGGTTTTCGCCGACTATCGCTATATAATAACGGCACACACAACACATGGAGTACTAATATCATAGATAAATATCTGTTATTATAACCTCTGGAATTAAGCCCGATCGACAATATCGTGGAATAGAAAATACATAAAATTAACTTCAAGTATGCCATAGAATCTGATAATAGAAAAATCTCGTAAAAAATCATTTTTATTGAAAAATAGGTTCTTAGATATGTAGCAGATATTATTCCTCTCTGTTACATAGGCCGTTCTGATTCTCAGAGAAAAATCAGAGATGCTAAAAATAGTAGTTTCGTTTTACGCGAACGATACACAAAAGTAATCGATTAATGAAGTACGTAGCCACGGTGCATGTACCCCGTGCCAAACGCTGAAAGGCGGCTTGCAGGGTACTTATGTAGTTACCGTTGTGGTATGTTATAAAATTCAAAATCCTTAGTAATTACCTTTCGTTAGAGACCCTCCACTTCTAGTTTTCAAGGTGAACATGATATGTTATATTGATAAGAATAAACATACGATATATAGCTCGACTCCCCATACGGTACATGGATCGTATAGTTCGACATTAGAAAATGTATTAATTTGCGGAAATTGATTCCTTAAGACCATTTCCAGTAACAAGATTGAAAAAATACTGTGTCTGATTATAGATTTACTCTCATGAAAAGTTTACTTAAAAGTAAATACTTCTCAGACACACAATGCTAAGCTGATGTGGAACCTGATTGTACGTCTTTGTGCCAGTGAATTCGTTCTGCAAACTTTCCGATTTCTACTCACTGATGGATGATGACATCTCTTGATATTGAAATGTAGCATTTGACCTTAATTACATGCAGGGTCATGTTTTGAATATAAAAGTGGATGTTGATCGAGGGGCGTTACTGGTAGAATCATCCGGGCTTCGTCCTTGGCTCGGCTGCATAATTATGTAAGCGTTACTCGATTTATTACAATAAATATTAATGGATTTACATAGTGATTTAAACGGCTTTCGATTATAATTTCAATTTTAATAGTTTATCGGCTAAGGGTAATTTATATTTGAGAATAGAGTAGGAGTCATTGGCGAGAATTGTGAACACCAATAACGTTAAAAGTTTTAAAAAACTCCGTAAGCCGTATTTCGGCAGGCGGAACTTACTAGATCTTACAAATTCTTACAGAACTTTTAGAGATCAACGGGAAACTCCGGATTACCGATTTCTGGGAAAATTCATATGCGGATTCCAGAGACAATGTCTCCATTATCAAGGGATTCTCGATAGGAAATGAATAAGAGTGGTGTATGGTCGGGCTTTTATCTTTTCTGAAGGTGTGGGGTGGATGAGTGGAAGGAGTTTTTCGTTATAACGTCTGGAAGGAGAGTAAGGGTTCTTTCCTTACTTTCTTAAGGCGGTCGAGGAGTGTGTATAGAGGTGAATTCGGTATCGGGCCAAAATCGTTATTCATTAGCCGGCTTCTGTTTTCGCGAATGAGAATACTTTCATAGGCATCTAGTTTAGAGTTATTTAGTGCGGACGTCTTTCACTTTAGGTTATCTACATTTATTCCATGGCTGTGTTGTTGTATGTGTTGCGCCATTTGTTAATCTGGTTGTTTCTGAAACGAGCTATGTGTTCTTTAAATCTGGTTTCTAATTTTCGTTTACTTTGCTCGATGTAGTTTTTGTCACAGTCTTTCAGCATGGTATTTCATAGGCTCCTGATTTATGTATTGATGAGGTTTTTTCTTTTGGGTTGTGGAGGAGGTTGGATAGTTTGTTTTTGTTGACAAATTCTGGGGTTAGGCCAAGGTACCCTGCAAGCCGCCTTTCGGCGTGTGACAGGGGGTGCACGCACCATGACTCTGCTTCCCTAATCGATTACTTTCGCATACTTTTCTCGGAATAAATGAGTTCTTGAATAGATTGGTTCTAGCATCTATTTTCCTGAACTTTCTCGCAGTATCGGAACGGCCTATGTTGTCTTTTCGATTGTGGAGGAAGTTGGATAGTTTTCTTTGTTGACGAATTCTGGGGTTAGGTCAAATTTTGAGAAAATATATCTTAATTTGTCGCTTTTCCTTGGTACGTAGGTTAATTTTATGAAGTTATTTGTTTTGTTTTGAGTTGAGAATAGGGTTGTGTGTTGTTTGACGTTGAGTTTATGTTCCTTCCCTCAGAATATTATTAACTACGGATTTGTCGTATCCATTTTGTTGCGCGACATTTCTGACGTGGGATAATTTTTTCTTGAATTCTTTATGTGATAGTGGTATTTTTAGAAGTCTGTTTAACATAGAGTGGAAGGGGGCTAAATTATGTGTTACGTGATAGTTTGAGTCTTCTGGGATGTACATTTCTCTGTATGTAGGTTTGCGGTATACGCTAAATTTCAGTTTGTTTAGAGTTCTAGTAATTTTCAAATCTAAAAATGGTAACGTTCCACTTATTTCTTCTTCGCAAATAAATTTGACGGTGTCAAACAGGCTGACAATTCCCTATTCCCGTTATTTCTTTCACCTCTAACATTATCTCAAAATCCTCGTCTCCCCTACATCAACGCTAATGCCGAGGCGATTACATTTAATACAGAGCTCTTTGCTCTAAATTCTTGAGTTCACATTCTGGACCTCTCTTGATATTCGGACACCTTATCGACCACGTTCCATCGAAGTCGCATTTTGCCGAAAGCTGTTTTATTTTTGTCATTTAGTCTGAATTGCACAGTTTTAAGAACAAAAGATATTAGTATATAGTTCAATTCTCCGCATTATGAGTTTACTATATGGATATTTTTCCTTTTAATACCATGAAATATTTATGAACGAGGTAGAGGAAAATTTATAATTTACTTTCTCCTTTGTTAATTCTTAGGATTCGTTCAAAAATTGTTGTATTTGAAGTAATTCTTTCACGCTGTAACATTTAATGTTTAAAAAATCTTATTAATCAATTTACTATGGGTAACATTCAAGATATCGAGAGGGACGACATTCTCCAAAAGTAATTCATTGAGCACGAAGATTTATCTCCAAAATATTTCATGCTTTATGTCTATGTACATGTAAGTACCCTGCGAGCCGCCTTTCTGCGTGTGGCAGGGGGTGCATGCACCATGACTCTATTTTCTTAATCGATTACTTTTGCGTATAGTTCGCGGAAAAATGAGTTATTGAATAGATTCGTTCCAGCATCTATTTCCATGATCTTTCTCGCAGTACCCGAACGGCCTATGTAACATGGTGGACGCATTATATCGACTACATCATCTCTGAACGTGCTTTTAATGAACTTATCTAGTAAATTATTCCTTTGATTAAATCCTCTAACTTCAAAGAGTCCCATCCTGCGTCTCGCAGCATATGAATAACGCTCACTGATTTATCGCAGCAATTCTTCTCAAAACGTATCGCCTTTCGCTGCACCTTTTCTAATTCTTTAATACAACACTTATCGGCAGGGTCCCATACACTACACTCAAGATGAGGTCTAACTAACGCAAGATAACATCGCTCGCCAACTTTTTCGTCGCTCCGACCGACTATTCTCGTTACGAAGCCGAGTTTTTTAAGTGCTTTTCCGCATATATTATGGATGTGAGTACTCCATGTTAAGTTATTCGTGAGAGTTACTCCAAGATATTTCACTGACTCTACTGTTAATAAGTTTATCCCACGGAGACTGTACGGATAATCTTTAATAATAGATTTTCTTTCGAAGAAGTTAACTACTGAACATTTGTCTACATTTAGATCTAATTGCCAATCACCGAACTATTTCAGAATTTTATCTATGTCTTTCGACAGGGTTGATCTATTCTCTCTACTCTCCTTTTCCTTGTATATTACCGTATCATCCGAAATTATCCTAACTTCACTATCAGTGAAATTACTAAGATCGTTGATGTATACTAGGAGTAATAAGTGTCCGATTACGCTACCTGCAGGACTCCCGAGGTAACTTTAACCACGTTAGAACTAATTCCGTCCAATACTACGCGTTGCTCTCTAGCGGAGAGGAAGCCCTTTATCCATTATATCACTTCTGCATAGATACCCGCAACATTTAATTAGTATTTATGATGATGGATCTTATCGAATGCTTTTCGAAAATGAAAAAAATACCGCGTCGACTTACCTTTTATTTTCGGCAGATTTAAAGATATAGTGGACTAATATTGCCAGCTGATTGTGAGACTCAAATATCGAGTCTTACGAAATCTTGTTGATTCCTAAATGGAATTGGACATTTCTAGAAAACCTATTAAAGAACTAGCAATTATATGCTTCATTACTTTTTGCTCGTAAGTTCACTTATTTTACACTTTGAAAGAGTAGGACTCAGACTGTTCGAAGAAGATGCATAATTTCTACAGGCAAAACGTTCAACTCATTCAGTATTGCATTAATTTACCCCAAATAAATGGAATTATCCAAACTTCTATTATAGAGTGTAGTGGAAAGGGACCGATTTGGAGTGCTATTTTTAGAAAACTACAACTAGAGCTACATAATTAAGAGGTTATCGCGTGTTGATTGCCGAAAATGAAAATGATTATTCATCATAATCAGTGTGGTATCAACGGCGTATGAGAAGATCGAATTGTCAAAGGTGAGAAGGTGAGAGGTAATTTATGTATAAATATCAATCGTGAGAATCGTAACGGAATATAATGATAAAGTGATGATGTAAATGTATGAATGATGAACATGATCATGAGGCTCACATTGGTACCCAGACATTCATTACTCATTTCTGAAGCTGTTCCTGCAATGGACGCAAACTGTGAAATTTAACTCCTATATTCTAAAGGAAAGATGAACTTTTCTGGACGACGAAGTTTGGAAAAGAAGTTTAAAATTCCAGCTAAGCTTAAACGTAACGAATTTACTTCCTTAAGACAATATAATATATATTTTCTAAGTTGCGGACGTAAATGGTAGCAGCGAGATTTATAACACTATCTCAAAAAGAAGTTATTTGAGAAGGATTTTTTTATTAAGGCCGCAATAACTGTAAGTAGGAAGATTGAAAATAGGATTTTCCTCCTCTCATGATGGAGATATATCTGGAAAAGTAATTGAAAGCAGCCGGGAATATATAAGAGTGGAGCAATTAATAACATACATTTGGAGAGGGTTTGAGAAAGATAAAAGGAAGAGGTATCTTCGAAGGTATATATAAGAAATCAAATAAACAAGCATGAGGGTTGGCTGGGCGTTGAGTTGTACGAGGGATGCGGTAGAAATTGGGGAGATAGATATTTCATAAGGGAAGGTAGAAGCGTTTGCTGGGATAAAAATCGGAGAAATCATGACCCATGTCGGAGAAACTTTGAGAAATATGTAACACGAGCCCGCAAAATTCAGGAGAGGGGATGTACAGAAGAATTATATTGGAGGGCTAAATTTATTAACGTAAGAAAGAACAGCAAATAGGTGTAAATAGAGCGGCGTAGCTCTCAGCCACTTTTATGAAAGGAAACTTTTGGGATAGGAGAGCCCTTTCCAAGATTTATTAATATTTTTCATGATATGAAATGGATATCTGTGGTGGCAATGAGGTTCTTTATATTTTAGTTAAGTTAGCAGCGTCAGAATTAAAAATTTCATTCCTGCTCACTTCTCTGTAAATGAGAATTTTAGCTTGTAAATTGTAGCGTATGGTTAGTGAGCCGTGAAGGAGAAAAGGCTGAGCTGAATATTAGTCAAGGGCTTTGAGAATTCCAACGGAGACCCTTCAGTGGAATATACATTTATTCCCTGTGAAAAGGAGTTTACTTTTTGGAAACTCTATTGGATTAATGAGGTAATTATTTCAGATAATGTTACCTTACGAGATGAAAAAGAGATTAAGCTACAGTACTGCGATTATTAAATTAGAAAAACTGACTTTTATATCATAAACTAAAAATAAATGTAGGGCGAACATAAAAAGAAATTATTGAGTAGTAGGAGCAGCGATAACCGAAGACGAAGAAAGTGGTACTTCTTTAACGTATTATCGATTTTGGGGAATGATAGATGAAGTTCCACACGACTTAATTCTAGGAGTTCACATTATGGCATTTATAAATAAGGTGGCAGATAAAGATGGTAAAAGCAGTTCTCAGTGGTAAACATGATCTAAAAGTTTCATTTCCAGAATACCGTAAAAGCGATGGAAGGATGTTAGCAACGGAACGGAGGGAAGATGATAAAGTCAATCAAATTCGAAGAAGATTAAACTCTCCAGGGATCCTCAAAGGTATAAAATGGCTATCGATTTGGAAATAACGATAGAAATCGAGTTATGAGCCAAACCATGCAAGATGATGGACGTTTGAGAAATATAGGAAAGGGTGGATTATACTAATTTTTTCCGTTAAGTACGGTTTAAAAAGAGATTTCGTAAGTAAAACTGTAAGAAGACGAGGGGTGTATTTTCAGATGTTATTGATAATTCGGGAAAAGTCAATTTCCTTGACGAATCATTATACAGAAAGAGGGACATATGATGTCAGAAATCTTCGTTAGAGTTGATAATTATGTAAGTTTCTACATACTAAAAAATTAAGCGTATGAGAATTGAAAATCAGAAGTGAAAGTTGGGAGAATGTCAGGAATTTGAGATGGTGGTGTAGTGATATCTGGAGATGGGATAATATAAAAGTGAGTGATGGAAACTACCAAGTTCGTGATTACTTTTTGAGATCATGAGCAATAGTATGTATGTGATTAGTAATTGTTAGAGTGATTTTGAGTGAGTGACATTTTCGTCAGCAAATTTGTCTGTGAATTGGACGAAACCGAAATATTTTTCTTTGATGCTGATGATTTTAAATTTGTGTTACTTTTAGGTCGTTCGTACGTTGTTTTTCTTATAGCAAAATTGAGTGTTACATATTGTCTGGAATTTTTCAATTTGAAAGAAAAAATTTAAATGATATTAAAACATAATGATGGAAAAAGACAATTACGACGTTAAAGGGATTGATCATATCATGCGTCGGTGTAGTTTGGTGAACAGTTGTAGGGCGAAAGACATCGAGACCTTTGTTTTATACACATTATAGCAACGTGATGAATTTTTAATGGCGGTCCTAATGCCGATCAATGTCTTTACTGATAATTTGTGAATTCTGTTGGGTGTTACTCACTACACACCAGAGTTCTGACAGCAGAACTATTTTAGTCGAAGAAACGGAGAATACGATAAAAAACCGACAGAAGAATGCAGAGATCCTCAGGTCTGCGCTGTAAAAGTTTCTTTTCACTGGAGAATTACTGGAAATTTCTTTCCGGTGGTAGCCGTACATTTCAATTTATCTTTAATCTACCCTAGGGTTTGAATATAATTTCTAATAATTGGAATTTTTAAACAATTCTGTCTGTATTGGTGATGAAAATGCCAATTATTAGGCTTAATAATTATTTCGAGGAATTCTGCTCCACTGGAGCTCTTTTAACGACTGTAGCTCACGGTTTATTACCTTGTTATATTATTGAGTGGTCCCTTTAAATGGGAATTTTTATTTCACTTTCGTACGGAATGAAAGTTTAATTGAAACATTTCCATGGGGAAAATGAGAAACGTATGTTAAAGTATATGCTAAAATTTAACCGGTAAAGGATCAATTTTTCCAGGAAGTATACGTAACGTATATTTGTGAGCCTCATGCTACTTACATGTATTTAGAAATTGAGTAATTTTCGTTTGCCTTTTGGTAGAGTATAGTGGTGAATATATCTTCCATTTAATTCTGCCTCATTGTCAGTTACTCTTGGTTTTAACGGAATGAAAGCTACTGAGATATGCCGAACTATGGAATTCATCTTGAACACCCCCTGTTGAGAAGTGTCATTCATACTGTGCTGCACTTTGGTGGACAATTGCACTGATACCGTTCTGGCTCGGCGATGAAAGTAACTACTTCATTCCTCGTCCTACCTTGGATACTTCATACACCCTCTTCTTAGTTAATGGTTTGGATTCAACCTTACTTTGGACCGAATAGTTGGCAGACGTAATTGTATGACAGATTTGAGAGAAATGAAAATCAATTTCCATCATCTTTTATCACCATTAATCATAAATTTTATCTAATGTCTTATGTTTCCACGCGAACGTATTTTTATCCTCCAAAAAATACAATTATTGCTTACACGTTGCGAGTTGGAGAATAAACGCTTCAAAAATAGAAAAGGGTTGTCAAATACTTATTTGCAGTGTTTTTCTGCATTTTTGTGAAATAATGATTCTAAATATTATATATTGAAGGCTCATGGGGCGTGGATATGTCTTAAAATGGAAAACGTAATTTAATTTCTAATTAATTAATTGAGAAAGCGCTGGGGAAGGTGATAGAAGAAAGGTCTTTGATAGAATATGTAATATTGGTGAAGAAAGTAATTGAAAATAGATTAAAGCGGAAAAGATATAGAGCAAAAAAAGCAAACCTGCGAAAGTATAGAACAGAATCGACTAATAATGGTAAAGTTTACCAATGACATAAAAACTCCAAAATCATCAACAAGTATTACTTCCATATGCAAATTCCGCCATCCAAGATATTATTAGAGGCAAAAGTAGAAACTAAGTACCGTGGAAGTATGCAAAGGAAGTTTCCAAGAGTAATGGAAATAGCAAATATCCAGGAAAACAAGAATAAAATAATACTGGGATTATTGCCCTAATTTTTGTAAGTGGAATTTTATCATACATTTTCCTTCTCCTTAATGATCACAATTGTGAGTAGATAAAAAATTACCGTTATAATAATTGTAATTACTTCCCAGAATACTAATGTTCAGCTGTTTCTCGATCTATCTTATGATTAAAACTGAAAATGCAAAAGGAAGGGAATGGAATGGTCTATATATTGAGAAGAGATTTATTGTTCAATGAAATAATAGAGAAAATGACAAAAAGGGAGATGAAGTTGTCGATAAATGAAAGAGCTTTATTATTATGGCATGAATGGAAAGGCTTTTATTAGTAATTGCTTTGATAGTGGGCCCATCAAGAAACAAAAGTATTATCAATATGATGTTAAGAACGCATGGCAGATATATTTTTGGATGCCATTTACTCTCGGTGATGATTTTGCCATTCTTAATTTGATGTCGAATTACGTATTTCAATTTGCATTTCGGCGGACTTCCTACCGCTGGCCAAATTGGGGAATAGAAGCAAATGTTTCGCATTTGTTTCCATATATATATATATATCATCGGCTAACCATTTTTGGCGAATGATGTAAGAAGGGGAGGCATTTACCCATTTCCGGCTGGTATGGGCTCCCGGCTTCGCTGGAATTCCTCTTCCTCTGCATTTCGACGGCCCCTCCGGGCCATCCTGGAACCATCCCCGCCGTCACGAAGGAATACGAGTGGGAGACAAGAGCGAAGGCCGTGAGGGCCAACACTATTCCCTTGGCCCTCGCGACAGTGCACATGTGCGGCCGATGGAGAGGGTACTGCACGGCTATGAATCGCTCCACTGTGAACGCCACGATGAGCCACACGCTGAGAAAACTGTGACGGAGATTAGAACATTTTATAAGCTTTCGTTGGGCAACTATACGCTTAATTTAGCTTGTGATTGTATTACTCAAGGATTAATGTTGCATAGTGGGTTTACTATACAGGCCTGTTTAATTGATATTGAGTATTTTTAAATGTTATCGATGCCATTCATTGTGCTATTCCTTCAGACAAAACAGTGGAAAAGATGGCATTGAAAACCTGTCGCTCGCATAATTTTTTTCAATCCTCATACACAGATATTAAGCCTCGTAAACAGTATGTAAACTGCGCTGTTTATTTATTTGCTGAACCGAATGATCGAATGAACTGCCAGGTACTTCTGACTAAGCTTCTCTGACACTAAACAGGTTATTGAGAAATAAAATGTTTAGAGTATTCTCTAAAGATGATGATTAATGTTGATAGAAATGAATAGCGATTGAATTATTCAGGATGTTTTATAATGATAGAAGTTTATATTATAAACTATATAAGGGTTTCTATGTATAGTGGGGTTTGAGTGGTAGTGGGTGGAGTGTGGGTTTGTATATATGCTTGCTTAAAACCAGATCCGAAATTTGCAAAATGTTAATACTTAGTACATTATTCTAAGTTGACGCCACGCATATAATAGACTACATTTTATTTGTCTAACGGTCCTCGGTTCGACTCCAGATGAAAATGACTTTCGATTCGAAAATGCGAGAATTTTGTTAAAATAAACGAAACATTTGTAAGATTTTGCGGTAATAAACAATCCGTCCCATAAACGACCAAGACTTTGTTGAATGCATTTTCTCACGTGCGGGGAATTAAGGGTCATTTAAAAGTAATGCAAGAATTTGATAGGGATCTTAGTGTTTTGTTACTGCAGTATGCAAAGCGAAATTCAAATTTAGGAAATTTAAAAAATGAGAATGTTTACTACGCATTCCAATTTTACTACTTCCCCTCTAACCCCTCAAGATGGTACAAATTCAATTTTAGTACTGATTTCAAGTATGCCATTTGTGGATTTCAAGTATGCCATTTGTGGTAAATTTTCTTATTCTAAATTTCTCCTTGCATACTGCAGCAACAAAATGCTTAGATCCCTCTTACGCAATATTAAACACACTGTTGACCAACCGTTGAAGTCAGGAATCTATATAATCAAATGTAATTACTGTCAAATTTTTAAATTAGTCAGAGCAGCAATGACATTTCTAAAAGTTGCCATGGATATGAGATAGCTTTCCTTAAATAACGCCCCCAAAAGAACACACTTTGCTGAGAATCTGTTAGACAGAAACCGTTATTAGAATGTTTTACCTTTAATCCTTCATTTCTGTCCTAATAAAACTAAGCTGGATATATACTAGAAGATACTTAACCATGTCGGCATTCTCTTACAAATGAATTCTTTTTTCTCGAGAATTTTCCTTATTGCCTTTTATCATCTCCTCCGCTTAATGACCCTATATGAATGTATATTTTTTCCATATTATTTAATTTTACAAGATAGCCGCGAAAATTCTTCCTCTGGAGTTCTTGTATTTCAGTTGAATAAATATGCTTTTTAACTAGTAAAAACTTTCATAGACGTAACGTGAGCAACCGTCAAAGTTACGAGGTTGTAAGACAAAACAAACGTATAAGGTTGTAAGACAAAACAAACATATATTACATCGAACCTCCGCAAAAATAAATTGTAAATGCTGACCTACGTAAAGAAGATAGCAATATTGCAGCTAAATACCTAATAAGCTAGCGCCATTTTAATTCTTGGGAATTTTATCTCTTGAGAGTAGAGCTCCACTGTTAGCCTCTTAACGAGGAGGCGTCCAATTTAGCTTCCTCTTACGAAACGCGTCAACATTCCCTCCCAAAGGAGCAGAATTCTTCTCCAGCCGCGCCACTAAACAAGGCATAGGAGGCCCATTGGCTAAGTAAGAATCGGAGTTATGCGGCATTTATTAAACCAATAGAAGCGGTTCCGAAACATTTACTGCTCTGCGTTGGAAGCCTTCATTGGAAAATTACTTATGCAGAGATTTTCTTGGCAACTAAGAAATATGGAAACGCTTAAAATCGAGAAATTTGCCATAAAATATCTCTGAATTTTCCTCAAATAATTTATATTTATACTCTATTCATGCGATCAGCTGTTCCGTTTTTCGCTTTCTAAATTTGAAAGCAAATTATTTACTATAAACTTTAGCCATAATTATTATGATTAACGGTAAAATACATTCTTTGTGTATAAATGATTAAGAATATGAAGTAAAATTTGAGTAATTCTTTATGTTATTAGCAGGCGTTAAATGAGATATATCGGTAGGAACAGCTGCCTTTCGATGACTAAAATTAGAATTTAATTCAAAGAATGTAAATGGAGTTGCCAATAAACAATATTGAATAATTAAAGGATAAAATGGATTCTATAGAGGAAGCCTTAATTAAATAGAACAACCATATCTGCTGAAATAAAAATTTACGGTGTAAAATTCACTGCATGCACTTACTTGCAAACAACCAGAATCGAACTATATCAGTTCGCCATCAGATCAGGATTTGCTTGCACACCTGATGATGAACTGACCTAGTTTGAAACTGGTCGTGTGCAATTTAGTGTATAAAGTGGAGTTTTACACTGTGGATTTTATTTTACTACAAAAGATAAAAATGATTACCTTTCACATTCAAGGACATTGAAAAAGAATTCGTAGCAACGTTTACAATTTATTGTTACATACATTGCGTTTTTGTTACATCAGTCATTCTTATTTTATATTTCGATAGATGATATCCAATGTAATCTAAGAGCTTTGATATTCATAGGTTTTTAAGATTTTGTTGAAATGTATCATTAGAAAATAGAGAATCTTCTATTCTGTGCACAATTTCATTAACGTTAAAGTGAAAGGAGAAATTTCGAAGCAAAACCTTGTAACTATAAATCTTAAAATTGAAACCAGAATTTGATTATTTGTATTTGAAACAAACACGGAGAATTCATGTATCTTTCCGGAAGAGTAGAAACTTTTCTGAGATATCTCGTGGAAATTTTAGATTTTAAAATGCAATCGCTACATTCAGTTGGGAATTAAATATTAGGCGAATGATAAAAGATTTCTATCATTAGTTCTCACCTGTTAGCAGAGTATGATATTGACGGCAATTGGGACGACAAATGAAGAGAATGAGCACAAATTTCATTGATTTCTTTTCTCATTACTTTTCTTTGATCTTAAAGATGTTTCCGAAGCAGAAATCTGTGGTTAAGATTTACGAGGATAGATCGAAAATCGCTATTCCTAAAGTCATGCGAATCCTTTACATTACGAGGTGTGAGGCTGTGAAGGAACAGGAATGCCTCTTCTCCGCTAGATGGTTCGGGTAAACCGAGGTGGTATTTCCCAAGCGGAAGCATCTCTTGTGTTCTGCCGTCCTCTTTCTTGACGACCTCCCACTTAACAGGAAGGGCAGTCATCGCACTCCAGAAGGTGCGATGACCCCTGGCTTGTCTAAGTGATCCTTAACCTTAGAAATGTGTCTTCGCAAGCTTCCTGCTCTGTAGAAACCTAGTTTGATATCTGCCGACAGCATGTTGGCCAACCTGTACGAGATGCTTCCTAAGAAAGGAAGCCTAACCCATCTGCTAGGTGGTTTATCTGGAGGTAAAAGAGTTCGAAAGACACTCCTCGACGCGATTAACCTTTCTTTTCTTTTCTTTTCACGAGTATGTCTATTATTTGGGGAGGGATAACCATTATCCACAGCTATGTACAGTTCTTTGCTGAAGGCTTTAGGGAGAAGAGGAATTTGAAAGAGTCGATGAACCATTGAATGAAAATCCGCGATTGTGGCTTTGATTAATTAACATTTTGAAATTTTGATTTGTAAAATGAGAGTTTGTAAATCTCTGAATTATTTTTGAGGCAATATAATTAATGCGGGAATTTGCGCTACAGCATTTCGTAACACTGCTGTGACATGTGAGGAAACAAGTTATGCGTGGTGAAGTGATCTTAGAGTTTAACAAAGGAGTCATTGAATGATTTGGTGCTTTCCCGGTGAATGGTTTGTTTCAGAAAGTCTTCACGGGAGACTAACCGGATTGTTTCTTGGTGTAGAACCAACGTTTCGGCCACTTTCACCGTGGCCATCTTCAGGGTGTATCCCTCAGCGGGTAATGCCGATACCCGCCTAAATGTTCTCTTTATATATCTAACAAAGGGAAGGAGCCACTTGTTTTCCTTTCATTTGATTGGTCCTTTGTTGCGCTCGTGTGCTTGGCCGTTATGTTTGTTTTTTGACCGTTGTTGTCGTTTTTCTCGGATAGTTTGAATTAACGGTTCCCAGGCGGATGGTAGTTGGAACCCGTCATCCTTATTGAAATTATTATTATTTTTTACCCGAATTTCTATTGATTCCTTTACGATGATCGTAAAGGAATCAATAAATAATAAATACGAATCTCTCCAACCGCTAATGACATAAGCAGCATCAAAACCAACAAGGAACTTCACCTTTCTGACAACCCTCAACAACTCCTACCACCTTTACTCCCATCCTAAACAACACTGTTACGACTCCCTACCCTTTACCCCGTTTCACCTTAATGCCACTCGCATCACCGCCAATAAAGTGCCAACAGCACAATTGGCTCCTCGGCACATCGTCGCACCTACCGGGTATCGGGTATCGGCATTACCCGCTGAGGGATACACCCTGAAGATGGCCACGGTGAAAGTGGCCGAAACGTTGGTTCTACACCAAGAAACAATCCGGTTAGTCTCCCGTGAAGACTTTCTGAAACAAAGGAGTCATTGATCAAATCTTAGTTATATAGAGTTAAATTTATGTACTGCATAACGTCATATAATAATGAATTTCAAATCGATACTACAACCTAAATGTTTATTAATTCACCTTAACTCTCTAAATTGAAAGATTAAGTAATCCTATAGTAGCATGTGCGTAAGAGTCAAAATTTTTCATAGACCTATTGAGGAATATGTAAAACAGAAGAAATGCCTTTTTCTTTAGAATTTGATAATCGCTTTTAGAAATTCACATCTCAAAGTAGCCTTAGCTTCAAAATCGCAGCTAAAAGAGTCCATTTCTTGAAACATTTCCTCGTCCGCTATTCGTGTCCTCGAATAAATAATATTAATTATTGCAGGAAAACTTTGGACAGCGGACGCCAATCAGATTAATTTCACTTTCTGATACTTTTCTGAAAAATCAGAAATCAGCCTCCATATTTTTCCCTCAAGAACGTTTTTCCCGTGTTGTTGTTTGAGTTTCCGGTTTCTCTTTCTGCGTTGGGCGTTGGATATAT
The DNA here is from genome assembly GCA_000376725.2 of Ladona fulva. Classification (NCBI taxonomy): domain Eukaryota; kingdom Metazoa; phylum Arthropoda; class Insecta; order Odonata; family Libellulidae; genus Ladona; species Ladona fulva. Next base: position 593,657 of record KZ308605.1, read on the forward strand.
AGAAAACGGATATCAAAGGAAGGCACTCTTTAGCACTGTAGGCATCAAAAGAGCCAATTGATTCGGTTATCTTTATGAAAAATTAAGTTATTCTCTGTCCACCTTGTTGCTATCTGCTGAGTCATATTTCTCTCTTCAGAAATACCGTTTTTGCGAGCCTTAGGCTTTTTCTCGCTTTTCTCTCGAAAACATGAGACCTTTTGGAAATGGGTCTGCCAAAGAGAAGAGGGAGATGCTCCTTGGCAGCTTAATGTACATGTTCGAGCATTCAAGAATATTTATTCCATTCTTAATATCTGGAAAATTTTTCTAAGGCTTTCAAAGGGAAAGTGATATTAAATTAGTATATTTACATGATTCCTAATCTGCTTTAACGCATGGGTTTATTTTTCTCGTTGTGTATTTGAGAGTTGAAAAAACTAAGGCTGGATTATAATTTCCTTAGTAGCATTACCTTGCTGTGACAGCCTGATAAATAAGAATAGCTAGAAAGTAATTTAGATATGAAAATTCATTTTGGCCCGATCTTGCTCTTTACACATCACAACAAATAATCAATCGTTATCTTGAAGTGGTAACTCTAAAGTACGTAAGCCGTATCTGATTTTGTCGCGATAGTTATATTTATTTACTCTGTATTTTATTTCCATTTCAAACCCTTACTTTGATAAATCGCAGATTCGTATTTTTGAGAAAATTAAGTAAAGTGATTTATATTATTATAGTCCCATTAAAAAGAATATGCATTTATACACTAGGGACAATGATTACTTCCTTAGTAATAGTATTAGTGCGATCAAATAATTGCATATTTTAATTTAAATTTAAACGTAATGATTCAATAATTGATACATTACCATTTTCGAATTTGGCACCATGTTACGCCATGCAGGAGGAATCTGAACTTACCAACCGATTCGTGTGTTCAGAGAAAAAAAATTCATCACATCAAATTACTGATGCCAAAAGGCGTTTCTATGAAAGTCCTATTTAATTGTGAAAAAAGAGTAACCCTAAAAGCGTAGAGGGTAAAATATAACAGCAAATATATTAATTAGGCGTAAGAAAGTAAAAAGGTAGTTATGCACAGAAACATAAATTAAAGAATCCGATAAGCAATTTCTTTAAAACAAATTTTTGCGTCGAATTTACGAAGCCCACATATCTCTTCATGCTGAGAATGATAAGAGATCATCTAATCTTACGATATCTATCAATCAATTATCTGAGACTATCGAAAATAAATCGGTGTTAGAACTTCATATTAACTTTTTTGCTTAATAGCACTCTTCTTTAATTTTCCGTTGATTTTTGCTTAGTCGCGATATTTCTCTCACAGATATTAGTCGCAATATTTCTCTCACATTTCTCTGAATAATCGAAAAAATCGTATAGATAAATTCGTATGCATTTCTCGTTTAAGGAGAAAAGTTCATGCTTCTATTTTCGTTTCCAAGATATAATATTCCAAGATATTATATATTAGAGATGTATGGAAAGAAAGCAATAATCGAACATCAAATATCACAGTTGTAAAAGGGAAAGAGGTAAAGAGAAAACTCTGAAATAAAGGAGGGCGAAAATAAAACTTAAACAATCCGAATAAATTGATAGAACTCTCGATGGGATGACATGTCATCCGACATTGACACAATTTATCTTATCGCAAGTTATTGTATCTTCCCTCTTGCGGGTTTCCGCTGCTTTTTCTATTTTGGCTGAAGTCTCTCCTCAAGAAATCCCCATCAATGACAAAATCCGTCTCATTCCCTTTCCCCTTCAAATCTCATGCTTAAAACATTATTGATGGGTAAATAAAACTGAGATTTTTTGGCGGAACAGAGGCCTTTCTACCCGTCAAAACAGCCCAATGATTATTTTAATTTACAAAATCATGTATAATACATGCAAATCGGGAGATAAACTATGGGTTTCAAAATTTATGAGCAATAAACTGAATAATAAAAGGAGCTGCCAGTTTGCAGCTACACGTACGTCTTACTTTTGCTCATTAAGAGTAGAATTTTATAAATGAATGATGTAAATGTGGTATATTGTTTTAGTATTTTTCAAACAATATACTGTAAAATTTCTTCTTAACTATAGAGTTTAAAAATAATAGACCCTTTGCCACACGCTGAAAGGCGGCTCGCAGTGTATTAATGCACATATACATGTTTGAGGAAAATACATTGAAAATGTTGTTAAAATCGGAATTTTTTAGTAAACTGATTTTGGCTGTACTTTACAAGCCGATTTCTTAGCTTTATTATTCGATAATCTTGCGTTTTTATTTCTATATTTTTTCAAAGTTGCAGAATCTTTTACCTGTTAATTTAATCTGAGTTTTGAACTTACTGAATATAATGGACAAGCTATTGTATTTCTTGCAAACCATGGAACAATGCCTCGAAAACAAAATAATTTATCTTAGATTTATTGGCATTGGTGAAAAGTCTAAAGAAATGTGAAATTTAAATTATAACTTAAAGCGAAATTTCTCGCACTACGAATGCGTCTTGGGCAGAGGTGAAGCATTATTTGAAGGTTTTGGTATATTTGGAGGGAAGGGCAGACTTTCTCTATTCTACCTAAGATGCTAGAGAAGAAAACAAATGCTTCCATGTCAAGTGGAGTGATCTAGCAGTTGGATTTATCCATTCGAACATAATTAAAGTGCATTCTGTGATTAAAGAAGCGGCGGCGAACTGCATTGCTGATGAACATATGTCCTCCAATTTACAAGCTGAGTGGACGTGATAGAAATGTTCGTTGGCGCCATGATTTATGTTCTTCCAATTTTCTGAAATTTGAGTATTCTGTTTTATGGCTCCTTCGTCTTGTCATTTGATGCCTAAACTATGTTGACCATCTCTCCCGTTTTCTTCGGGAAATTTCCGTTTCCAAAGCTTCCTCGTTATCGTCGCATAATTTATTTTAGCCTTTGTCACTTAAATTCCTCATTCCAGAAATATAAAATAATGTTACATTTTGTTTAAACGCAATCTTAGAAAGTACCTTAAAGTCTCATTAATGTAATGTGTGAGTACTTGAAATAGCTTTATAATTTAGCTGTATAAACCATGTATCAATGTCTTCGAAAGTTAGATTAAGGCTGCCGGGGTGACCGATCACTTTCCCGGAAATATATAACGTGTCAATTAGTTTGAGATTGAACCCCAGCTCTCTGCGTAGCAGGAGTGCGTATTCACCGCTACGCCTGCCTAGCTTAGAATACCTTATTTAAAAAAAAATACGATACGATATTGAAACAATCATTCGAAAATTGCCAATTGCTTGTCTCTGTCTACCTATGGTAACTAACTAATTATTGAGATATAATAGATATGATCAGTCTGACCTGTTTCTAAATTGCTCTAGTGTGATAATTGAATTATTAAATATAAATAAATACATGCCATTTTGATATGCCAATTTAAAATTTAGAAGACGTTGTTTTCTAATGATGATTTTGTGATTATGATTTTTCAGTCAGTTTTATAAGTTAGGAATTTCTTATATTCAAATATATCTACACTCATTTTCAATAAAAGTAAAAAGGTATCTATTAGCCGTCGAGAAATTAGAATTATGGAATGGGTTAGCTAGGGGTTCCCAGAGTGCAACAAGCATCGGTCGCTCTTCGATCTACTCGCGAGCACAGGTATATTTATGATTCACAATTTTGCTCGCCCTTACCCAAATTCGGCAGTTTTAAATTCAGTTTGGACGAACTTTAACCCGTTTAATCAGGCCGTATACATTTTTAACGTGATCTGTCACATGTAGGCGCTTGTACATTTTTGGTATCGGTGGGCGTAAATTCCATTGCTTCGTTGTCACGGTTAGCCAATGACATTTTGTGGCCGAGGGACGAAGAGAATAAGGCACTGCTATATCAGCAGCACTTACATCCATTATTCCTATCTTATTTACCTCGTAGAGATAAAAACGGGTCTTTTAAAAGGTCCCTCATAATATCCCTTTTTATTCTGGCCTTTGTCTACGACGCAGCATTTATGAAGCAGTGCCGTGGAGATTTTCGTAAAGAGCTTTTCTGCCGTTTAATTTTTAACCCTCAGGAAAAAAGTTACAGTACTCAATCCCGGGGAAAAGATTCTTTGCTCTCTCTCGAGGATTCAAAAAATAGATGTAACTTCCATGAGTAGGTATAAGGGAATGGTGGAAGAAGGCTCAGAAAAAGTCCGCGACAACACAGAACTGATTATTTCATTAGTCGGCATTACTACAGACAGAGGGAATGTTAAGGCCTACCGAAATGTAGAACTCTTACGAATGGAAAAATACAGATAACGACACACTTATTTAAACTAAACGCCGATAATTTGAACATAATGTAAAATAAGTGTACTGTTTATTTTAGCACAAAAGGATTAATATAATTTTTCCCAATACATTTTGAGCCTTCCTATCAAATTTATTGTTCGCTGAAAGTCGTAATTCACTTGGAGGGTGAGTAGACGAGGAATCAAAAGTGGGGAACAGTAGTGCAAAGGATTAATATTTGTCTCTTAAATAATTTCCTTTAGGAAAATAATTTCTTGGATATTCTGGTCAATTGAATACAATTTCTTGATTTTATGACGAATTTAATGATTTCAAGGTTTTTTATTGTTTATATATGTTTCAATCTATTTTAATGACAAATCTGTTCGATAAAGAAACTTTTATCCACAGGGTATTAGATATCTGGTAATTAAGTAACTTCTTCATTGTAATCAATATTTGAAATTTCAAGCGTTCTTTGGATAATAGCGATATTTCCAAATAGTTTTTGGGCGGTAGGAATCTGTTTTTATTGGAAAGGTCCATTTTTTTCTCAAAGATACATTCTTTGTAAGATTACGATTCCAACTTTTATATTGAACAATATCTTTCTAAGAATGGTTGCAAAGTTTATTTTTGCGCTTGATTGTGTTTGGTAAAGCATTTAATTAGTATGTTTCAGGTCAGTCCCCTTAAGTCGTTATCGTTGAAATTAAGTACCTTAAACTGATCGAAAATAAATTTGTTTGATTGCCGATGAAGCATTTACTCAATGTTGTTAATCGCATGGATCTATTTCTTTGGGATATTGGTGAAATTCCAATAGTTAGCTAAAGAAAAAGGTATAAACCTGGGGATTGAAAAATGGATTGGTTCTTGCGAACTTTGGATTATCTAACTTTTTCAATGATCTACTGTTGCTGAAGATATTTTTACTCGATGATGGTGATCAACGTTTTATTCATGCAATCTCTCAATCAATAAAATACTACATCGTCTCATAAAAAACCTTTAGAGGTGGCATGCGCAAATAGTGTTCAGTATAGGTAATGTATGTATATATCTCATGCTAAAAATAAATTAAATAAATCAGAAATAAATTCTTTAACTTAGGTGTTATGAAGGAAATTGAAGAAAATGATTCTATGGTTTTTATGTATTTCCTACTTTTAGAGTATAAATTTAGGTTAAATTATTAGAGTACGAATTCAGTTAAGAACTAATTTAACAGAATAAATGAGATTTCTCTAAGAATAACCATTAATAGCTTGCAAATTTTAGGTACAGCTCTTCCGCGTTTCCGTATATTCTATTTTTATGAATTTATATTTAGATTTAGATTCATACCCCGCAAGCCGCCAGTGGCGCATGGCAGGTGGTGTATGAACACCAAAGACCTAACCTAATCCATCCTGTTCTCATCTCTAATGCTCTGCGGAAAGAACCACCAGAAGTAACTATCTGTCTTAGCGATTATTTCCTTGTAACGCTTGGTCGTCGTCTCTCGAATATTGCGCTCGTTGTTTATAGGAATGACTATTTATTCAACTTCTTCTAAAAATTCTGAGTCGATGAATTTGTCAAGAAACTTGCGTCGGTAATCTAATGATGAAGGTAGCTCTCTCATTTCTTAATTACTTCATCCTTTAATTATCAATCCCGATTTAAAACTGTTGTATGGAAGATACTTTCTCATTTGCAAAGGTTTTTGAACGCCCATATCCATCGTAGATGTAAATATATATTATTAATGAGAGATATTCTGAATAATCTTGTTTCTTAGTGTGTAGTACGTGACTTAAAGCTTTCCTAGAACATACATCAAAATATCAATGCATTTCATACAAGAAGATACAGTGAATGTACATACATATAAACTCTTAATTCTGTGAAAGAACCGTGGTTGATGAGTATTTAGTCATTTACGTTTGAAAATACTTTTAATGTGTGACTCTCCAGTATCCAGATAATCTAAGAAGATATTTCTAGTGTATGTAAAATTAATTGTTTTGTCTTGAAGAGGCTAAAAACACGTGGTGTTTGAAAAATAAGAATCGGTGAAGAGCGTGGATACAGTGAACAGATTCTTTTGGTCAACAGTTATTGGTATGAATTTTTCTTTGGATTCATCCGCATTACAAGCAGAAAGACATTCTTGAGATTCCGATTCTGTTATTGTTATTATGATTATAAAATTTTCTCCTTAGTAAAACAGTAGGTATATAGGTGAAGTTTTTTACATATTATAACTTATCTACGATGTATCTTTTAATTGCATAATTAGTAACAGGGTGTAATAAGCTAAATAAAAACGTTAACTGATTATACCATTTGCTAGCAAAAATCAATAAATAGATATAATTTGCACTTGAAATTCACATATTATTTGATCTAGAGTATAATTAATATTCACTTTGATCGTTCACTTATCAAATAGGAATTTTAGGAGTTATTGATACAGTTTCGACCGTAGCGGTCCCAACTGATTCCCATTCACGTGAGAAATTTTTCTTATCCTAGAATAGTACTATTCGGTATTAAAAAATGTCTATTCTGATAAAGAGAATTTCAGTAACTATTTTAAAGTTTTTATATAAAATATCTTGGTAATACCTTTTACAATTTTATTACAGTTCTTAATACTACACTATTTTTCTTAATGTATCAGGTGCTTCTTTGACCATTTCGTACTCAAAGCTCCTGAATGTCGTGAAAAATTTTCAGCCGAGAATGTAATTCCAAGCAGGTTACTAATTTCACCATTAAAGTCTGGGGTATACTGACTCATATAACACGGAGGCCGAGAAAAAGAGGTTCAAGAACTTCTGTATGAGATGACTTTAGCGAATATTTTCCCCTCTGCGGTGTAAATGTCGTTACGAAAGTCGGCCTAGTTGGATTTCATTCCTGCATTGGAAGACGCTACGTGACCACGTTAACTGAGGAGCGTCGCTGCAGATTATTCGAACGATTGCACCGGAAACACGGCCAAAATCTGGAAACAACGGTGGATTCCTTTCTAACAGGTCTCACTCTACATGAATAATTCAATATTTGAAAAAAATAAACAAATTCAAAGTCGTATTACTGTTCAGTAAGCGGGTAGCCTTTTGCAAGTCAGATACAAAACAACTCGTCGAAGGAATGTAGGGGAATGGTAATAAAAAGTCGATTACTTATGGCCAGCGAGGAATTCTTAACTCACCTGCAAACTGAAGAGACGTAGACCAGACCTTGGCACCAACCGTCTCTGTTGAAAACGACAACGCCAGCGTTGTTGTTGAGCCACACTAGAAACAAAGTAGCGAGAAAGCCGAGATCTGCCGTGGCCAAGGCGGCCAAGTAGTAACTGGAGCTTCGGAGCCTGAGGTGGGTGTTGAGAAAAACTACACATGACAACAGGTTTCCCACAAGTCCCACTAAAATAATGAACGGAATGTAGTAGAGGTGGAAGAAGTCTAGAACGTCCAGAAGGGGGTCACATTCGTCCTGAGGACCAACGCTCACACCACCGTCGGGTTTGAATTCACCATTTTCGGGAAAGGTGAGAATGGTCGTCGGCGAGGAAAAGTTGATGCCCAGGGAGCCATTGATAAGGAATTGTTTAACGTCTGGCCACAGAATTTCCGGAAGTTCCACTGGGCCACGATGCCTCAAACTGGTGGATCCTCCCACCCCTTGAAGCATACCCAAGCCACTATGCTGGTGGTGGTGATGATGGTGAATGTGATGAGTGTGGAGGAGTGACAGGTTCTTGAGAAGTGACTCGATGGCGGCCGCGTCTAGGGGAGATTCGCGTCCCAGGATACTGTCAACCTTGTCTCCGCCAATAGTAGAGTTTGTTTGAAATTCCGAAAAGTCCGTTGCCGGAGCCATATTTGTCGTTTCCAGTCGGTTCTGTAACTTGAACGTTTAGAAGTGAAAGCGCCGTGAATTCGAAAATACTTAACAGACAAACACTCACTCTATCCGAGAAATTTACGCCGAATATATCGCGCGGAAGTGCTTACCGGTCTTAAGACACAAGAGACACTAGATCCGATATTTGGATTTATATCTTTGGAATCCTTGAAGCTATTCATACGATTATTCACTGAATATCATAACATCTATCGTTCATCGTACTACGGCAGCGATAAATTGTAGATTTGTAATGAATTGACGCTAAAACACATATTCTATAAATGACCGATCTAAGGAGAATGGTCAATACGAAGGGATCTTCTTGGAGAAATCACATCCATCGGAAGTTCCATTTCCGTGTCTGGGAGCGACGTCGAGTTCGTAAACATTCACTTATTCACACTTTTCTTTCCTCAACAATCTTTGCTCATGATTTTCGGATCTCGATAATCGTATATATATTGACGTATGACAAGTGTTTGTCGCGTATTTTTAAAATCCTTGCTGATAGGCTGAGCGCCGGAAGATCGTACGCTGCCTTTAACACCTCGACAGAAACTTCTTCACGGGAGACTATTCCATTGAGAATGAGAGCGTAGGAGACGAGGGCGGAGAGATGTGGAGGTGGGGAAAGTGAGGGAAGGGATGAGCATGCGCCAGGAATGCAACGTCAACACTGTGGCACAGGCGCTCAGGGAACTTCCCTCACACTCCCTTCAGCTGTTCCGTGGCTGACTCATTTTCCCGCATTTCATTCGCGAGCGCCAATTCCTTCAATCACTCCGATCTTATTGCGATCGCACGTGCGTGATTCCAGTGCTTTCAACCGATGGCGATGACAGTTATAAATAAACACATAAACCGATAGGGACACGAGTATTTTTGTTTCCGCGTGAATAAATGTACGTTTTTTTTAGCTGCTGAAAGAACTTTTCCTGCGCAGACTTCGTCTTTGAAGCGGTTCTTTGTTTCGGAATGTAATTTCAACCGATTTTCAATTCAACTTATTTAGGTTCTCATTGGTATGTAGTTTCAACTTTGATTTGTATTCCATCTCGAGAACCCTAGGTATTGTGTAATAATTTCGAAATACAAAACTAAGATACTCTATTAATTTATGGAGAATTTCCATCCTTATTCCTCAGTGTGTTAACTTTTTGAGAGCTTATTTCCTCATGATATGTTCTGCTCGGAAAAGACGAAGAAAAATTTTTCTTCTGCATGTCTCCCATTTTAATAGGAGAAGATACCTCTTACAAATGTATTTTGCTCTAAATGTATGAGATGGTAATAATCAGAAAGGTTGGTCATCGTATTGGAGTGCCAAGAAAAAAATACGCAACTACATAGAAAAATATCTTATTTAATTTAGCTAACCCAATACAGCAGCATTTTTTGTTAATAACGCTGAAATTAAATTATAGGAATTCCTATAAATTTTATTCAGGTTTTGGTGAGGAACAGGGTTAAAACTCTTAACTTAATGGCATATCGATTGCTTTTTAGCATAACATATATAAAATTGCTCCTACTTCAGCTTAAACTGAAAACATTAAATAATTGACTAATTCTTTCACTCATTCAAATGAACACATAACTTTCATCGATTTATTTAGATTGCTTTGAAAATAGAAGTTCCATCTTCACTGATCTTGTGAAAGAAATGATAACAAATGTTTTACGTAACAGCCACCTCCGGTTACAAAAAGAGATATGCTCGAGTGCTCCTTATTATTGACCATTCCTTGACCCGATTGCCGAATAGGAAGAAATTAGTATATATAGAAATTAGTATAGTATAACTGTAAGTTATGCTTCCTATCTTGAATTCGATGTAGAGGAAGTTTTCCCATCTGTCATACATCTATAGGGTACTGAATAGATAGACACGTCGTAAAAGCTTACTATTAAATTTATTCTAAGTTTGTAAAGTTGGATTCCTAAGAACGAGATAAAGACACGAAACGAAGAAAATGTATCAGTTACATTGTTAATGCTATCCTTATCATTTTAATACATATCTATGCATTTGAGTTGGTTCTAGAGGAGCAGGGTAAGAGATTTCCTATTGATATTTGAGTCGAATCTCCAGAAGGCAGTAAGTCATACAGTTCCAATACCAAAATGACAGATTCGTACATATAGTTTCTATTAACGATGACAAACCGCTTACAGAATAGTTAAAATTTAGAAAATTTACGTTTCTTCTTTTACAAAATTAAATTACAAGCAATGGCCATACGAAATTGAGACAAGTGTAACAAGAAAGAAAAATAATCATAGAATCTTATTTCAGTCGTGAATGATTAATATAATTTCTAAATTGCGAGAACTTTGATAAAATACACGGAAAATTCGTAAAATCTTTCGGAAATAAACAACCCATCCCTTTGACGACCAAAGCAATTGTTGAATATTGATTTCATGAGTTATCCCATATAAATAAACGAGGATAATCAGTTAGCATACTTTTCACAAACAGTGGTCCTACGAAATTGAGACAAGTGCTAAAAGGAAGGAAAATGATCATATATTCTTATTTTAGTCGTAAAACATTGATATAGATCCGAAATTTCGAGGATTTTGATAAATGACACGGAAATTTCGTAAAATGTTTCAGAAATACACAAATGCTCAACCCTGATTGGCCAAAAATCGACTAATCAGGAGAAAGACCCAGATAAAAATACACGGGGATAATAAGTTAGTATACTTTTCCATAAGAAATGTCCGTAAAGTAGGTTTTCGTTACCTGCAGAAGTTGTTTCTTTTACAGAATTAAATTAGAAACAATAGTCCTACGAAATTGAGACAAATGTCACAAGAAAGGAAAATGATAATACATATATTCTTATTTTAGTCGTAAAACATTGATATAGATCCGAAATTTCGAGGATTTTGATAAATGACACGGAAATTTCGTAAAATGTTTCAGAAATACACAAATGCTCAACCCTGATTGGCCAAAAATCGACTAATCAGGAGAAAGACCCAGATAAAAATACACGGGGATAATAAGTTAGTATACTTTTCCATAAGAAATGTCCGTAAAGTAGGTTTTCGTTACCTGCAGAAGTTGTTTCTTTTACAGAATTAAATTAGAAACAATAGTCCTACGAAATTGAGACAAATGTCACAAGAAAGGAAAATGATAATACATATATTCTTATTTTAGTCGTAAAACATTGATATAGATCCGAAATTTCGAGGATTTTGATAAA
>KZ308605.1:609447-628911 GCA_000376725.2 Ladona fulva
TGATGTATACATTTTAGCATGATATTTTATTTTATAATGATATTTATATATTTTTTAGACTCGAGACTACTTCGCGATTACCATCTATTGATAATCACTTATCGAAGTAAACAACTTCGTAGTTTCTTAAAATTTATAATTCAAGGGATGAATGTTTTGGCGTCTGAAAATAAATTACTTGCATAATCAATTTTTACTCATACCCGGTAAACACAGGGAATTCGATTTAACATCAAATAATATAATAATTTATTGTTACAATTATTTAGACAAAAACGCACATATGACGATAAAAAGTGGACATTAAAAGTTGTTTGTTAGTTGTTGACCAGACCTGCATTTGCCAGGTTTCATCTTTCTCATAACATATGTAATATAATAGTAAATGAAGCACGTAATTTAGCACATCATTGCAGAGTTACAGTCCATATGAAAGATCGAGAGTGGTACACAGTACTTTTCAGAAAGGAACAAATTTCGACTCTTTGTCAAGTCTTGCTCTTTCGGCGGCTCTGTCTAAATAACATATTGCAGGCTTTTCGAAGACTTCAGTCCCTCAACCTTCACGATTTTAAGTCATCCAAAAATTTTATTTTCCTTACCTCTCTCTCCTCATTTTATTTTTAAAAGATAGCGTAATCTTTTTGGAGGCTCATTTATATGTGAAATGCATAACTTAGATTACACGAAAAACCCTTAGTAGTTAAAGCAGAAATTTTCGGAAATCAACCACCGGTTCAAATTGTATTTGACATGAACACCGTTATATTCGTGAGTAAAATTCAGACGGTGAACTTTTACTTCAAACTTGGCTCGTCAATGTTTGAGAAATCTCAAACGGCGCATTTCCAAGTAACTCTAAATTTGTGTCGGGTGTCATTTTTTAGGCCAAAGCAGAATATACTTCAGTTTCAGGGGCACGAGCAAAAATAAGGCAACTGTGACGCGTAGTTGGCCTCTCAGTATTCTACCATTAATCCATAGAACAGCACGATTGAGCGGTCGGAATTTCGGCACGAACAGTTTTCGAGACTTAAGTTCATTTCGCTTTTTCTCCCTCTCAAAGCGAAGGGTGTTGCTCCACATTCGGTTTTCGAATATAAATGGGTTAGGACCAAAAAACGTAGTCTCCATCCCTCTGCCGAGAGCGAAGATCCTGGGATCATTTTTTCTCTTTCGACCGAACGTACGGTAGAGATAGGACGGTGAGAGCGTCGCTTAAAGGGATGGAATTATTTGGCGCTCGCTTCCATGCGTTGGAGTGGATTTTATGCAAATGATGGACTCCTTTCACAAGGTTTCGGAGCGTAATTCTTTCGTGCACGCAATAAGTTTCGGCGAGGAAATTTCGGTGTTCACATTTTTTGTTTTATGGAGCACTCGAGTTTTTACGAGCTGCGTTCCGCATAAAAGCGACGTTTCTCGCCTCTCTTTTTCCCCAAGTACTTCTCTCATGTATGTTAATTCGATCTGAGCTAATCTAATGAAAAGCTCCCGCTACGAATCGAATGTTTCAGAACATTCACGAATTTCCGAAGAAAAAAATCCTTCGAGACTGATTTTTTCAAGATGATCTGAAACCTGTTTGATCTCCGTGCGGGGTATGTTTCAGTGAGGAAAGATCAGGAAAGGCTTTTTTACGAAACTTAAATCAAATGTTGTTATTTTTTAACTTTAACGAACTCTTGTTCATTGCGACGCACGACACTCTCGATTTAAAAGAGGAATACATTTATAATTAGTTGCAGATCCCCTTTTAATGATTTGCAATAACTTACTCTAAGATACGTTTACTTATTATACATTTGCTAGAAAAATTTAAATTCTTCTCCATATTTTAAAGGCGCTCTAACGTAAAACTATCATCAAATTGGCTGAACATTTCTCGGCGGAATCTTCTTTAACTTAGACCTGCGGATCCTTAACGGACTCCGCGGTTGAGGATAACTGTGATAAGGAATTGCTTGATAATGGTTGTCAAGTTACCATTATTCAAAATACATAAATATTGGTCTCGAATATCACATCTGTTCCCAGAGGCGAATTTTGCAAAAAATATTTCGAGGCCACAAGGAAAGATTAGTCGTCATAATAAACGACAGAACTTTTTTAGACCTCCTAAACAGCGTGGTCCTCAGCTAGCGCCAAACGGAAGATCGTTCCTGTTTGTTAACTTGCAAGCTGCCTATAGGTGCGTAGAATGTGGAAATACCTCGCAATTAACCTGTTTCTCTATTAATTGCTATCGTGTTTGAGACGATTTGCCTTTCTTCATTCCACGCTCATAGTGGTTTTGACAGGAGACCACCCTCTGCGTCATATTCAAGCGTACTTTACTATTCAACACCCCCAGTCTTGCTAATGACTTATTTTCTAAAATTTTGAATCTGTAACATAAGTTAAATAATTAAAAATCACTCGGAGATAAAAATACGTACAGAGAAAAAACTTTACAATCCCCAAAATACTGCATTGACTTCATTCTTATTTTAAAAGGAAAATATTTGTGTGAGTTTTACGATTCATCATCAACTCTAACAAACTGGAACCAGCAAAATACATTATTCATATAATCAATATAATAGGAGCTAACTTGGTTGAACGCCTTTTAATAAATGAGGAACAATGGACTTCGTATTTTCTCTTAGTACTACTTATTCCATGGGTTGTACCTGATGATGGCCGAAACCGGTCGTATATAAAAATGAGTGAAAAATACGAAGTCCATTGTTTCTCATTTGTTACGTTATTCAGTTTCTCTCTTGATAAAAATGCAAAACGGACAAATTAGCGAATGAATAATTTACACCCATTTTATGAAAAAGTAATGCGTCGCTGAACAATGCTAACGTGATTTTTCAGTAAAAAACTAACCGCTCTTGTTTCGCATATTTTATTGAAATATCTTTGTCTCGGAGTCTTCTCCAATGCAAGTTGAGAGGTGCATGCATTTCAGATATTTTTCAAAATCCATCTTTGGCATTTTGTGGGGACAAGACCACGGGTGTAAGGCAGTATACACAGTTCGTAGCATTTATATTGTTGCCTCAATTGTTTATATGCATTGTTGCGTGAGCTGTTTATTCGGTTGATAAGTACGCTGCTCTGCCTCAATTAAAATCATTCATTTGTACTTTTTGCGCGTATCCGGCAGAATCAGAAATTAAATCATCCGACTTCTTCGCCTCTACTCTCACCATTTCCACCAACACAATATTCCGCAGTTCAGTTCATAGATAGATGTAAACATTTTTTGTGTTCCCGACAAGTGATTTGAGCACACTACTAGCGCCAAATGCTCCAGAAACGTTTTTATTGAGTTAAAGGAATCCTAACGACATGTAAATTCGTTAACGCGCTGGAAATGAAAAAATCGATGTTTATGGTAATAAAAACAAATAGATTTTTGATTAAAAGTTTATTCTGCACAACAGAAATATTCTTCTTGGATTTTTATCTGTAGGGTTTATTACTTGCAGATCAATTTCTCTTACAGACTCACTTTAGTTGAGTATTGCTGTTAGAGCGAGTATACGAAAAGCACTCGGAATAGTTAACGATGAAAGTATAAGAAGGATGTATAGAAAGTTTGACGTATCAGGATTTTCACGAACGAGAGATCAAAACGTGAAGAATGGGCATTTACCATAACAATTAACAAATGCCGTATCGAATGGGGTGGTGGCGACATATTGCTGAAAGAAGAGGCGAATTTCTGGGATACATAGGGGACTGGTCGATTACGTTTATAAAATGAGGAAAACGAATGAAAATGGTTGACTCTCAGGCGTGAATTATGATAAACAGATTCCATTAGATGTAGGATGTGATAGCTAAAGATATATTGTACAATTAATAGAAGATGGAGAAGGTGGAAAAGAGAAGTATGAACTGATGACATCAACGACTGCAAGGTATACTGTTCCAAGTTTGTTTGAAACTCAGCTCGCGTATATAAAACATTTACGATTTGATTTACAGTATTACAATCGAGAATTATTGAGCCAAGTAATGTTTTGGTCTGTTATCTATAATGATTGAGGAAAATTTACTTTTTAAGTTCTTCTTTTAAAATTCTAAAGCTATATTTAGAGTAATTTCTTAAAAATATACTAGTGGAACCTAAAAAAGGGATTCCAAAAAGGAGAGAATAAGATTAAAATATATGTAAAGAAATGTTAGTTTCAGAAATAGGGTAATGGATCGATGTACTACATAAGTAAAAGAAGTTGGAGGAATTGATTGTATTAGGAGCGATTCGCTTTCGAGTTCTGCGATATAATATATTTATGAATGGTTGAGCAATCAATAAGACTTAAATTTTACATGGCATTGCCTCATCAAATAGCAGTTTCTCTTTCTTGGTCATTTCATTAATTACCAGAGGGGTTTTCAACTTCCCCGTTTCGCTCCGCTTAAGCAGCGAAATGGATAAGCAAACTTTCTGATGTAATTCACTCTGCGATGACGTTCACTCGCAAACACGAGGAGAGCAAAAACGCCCTCCCGCCCCTCATCGCACCACTTCCGGCCACTGTTCATGCGATATTAACAAGCAGTGAACATGCCAACCTATACACTTTTCAAATTTCAGGTAAATAGAAATTATATACATTAAAATCTAGTGAAAAATTTGTATTTTCATCAGTCATGCAAGAAAATAATTGACCAATATATTTTAATTAACGAGTGCTATTACTGTTTTATTTTAATGTCATTTTTGGTTTTTATGTATTGCTTTTATTTTTTTATTAATAATAATTTTACTAATAATTTATCCACAATAGTTTTAAAATAGGTTAATTATCATTTTATAAAGTGGCCTTTTGAAATAAAATTTGGTAACTAATTACCGATGAAATACACGGAAAGTTTTCCATCGTTTGTAGTTGGAATGGATTCTTGTAACCCTCGCTGGGATTATTAGCTTTTCTTTTTACTTTGTTACTCGTTGGCTGAGCTTATATAGGACGGAAAATATTTAGAAAGAAAAATTTCCAGTAAATGTGATTAACACCAAATATGAAAATTACACAATGAGACGCTTGAAATTCTGACAAGGAATGGATTTGCGAATCATTGACCATCAATTTATTATGTTGGAAAACCATCGCAAGGATACATTAAATTAACTCCAGAACTGATTTTGGACATTTCTTATACCCCCATATTTTATGTTTCTTTTTCGTATAAAAGACATTAGAATTACGTATGTTTCACTATTCAGCACAAGTACCTCGATTACTTAAAAAACTAGACCAAAATATGCATCGGAGAAAAATTTTGCGTCCTTTAGGATACGCTCTAAGTTTCAAAATCCTTGTAGTCCTTGCTTGTTTGCCTTCTCCCGTCTGTCCAGTAGAAAATACTGCCCTCTCGCTCTCTTCTCTGTCAACAGTTTCTAAACTAACTCCTTCTTTTAATAACTCCACTGTGTGCTTTCCTCCCAGTTGCCTTCGGGATAACTTGGCAAGCTCCCCGCGCTGTCCTTCTCAAGTACTAATTATTTTACTCCCGTGAAAAATGTTGGCTAATGCTGGGACTTATTTCTCTCATACTGTCTGTTATTAGTATAAATTGACATCAATTGCACCTAGGAATTATGGTTTGTCGTGTTTATGGTTTATATTCTAAAATTCCCATGAACATTCTAATCATAACTTTCCGATCGTTTCACGGTAACTAATATTTNTTAAAGTTTTTATATAAAATATCTTGGTAATACCTTTTACAATTTTATTACAGTTCTTAATACTACACTATTTTTCTTAATGTATCAGGTGCTTCTTTGACCATTTCGTACTCAAAGCTCCTGAATGTCGTGAAAAATTTTCAGCCGAGAATGTAATTCCAAGCAGGTTACTAATTTCACCATTAAAGTCTGGGGTATACTGACTCATATAACACGGAGGCCGAGAAAAAGAGGTTCAAGAACTTCTGTATGAGATGACTTTAGCGAATATTTTCCCCTCTGCGGTGTAAATGTCGTTACGAAAGTCGGCCTAGTTGGATTTCATTCCTGCATTGGAAGACGCTACGTGACCACGTTAACTGAGGAGCGTCGCTGCAGATTATTCGAACGATTGCACCGGAAACACGGCCAAAATCTGGAAACAACGGTGGATTCCTTTCTAACAGGTCTCACTCTACATGAATAATTCAATATTTGAAAAAAATAAACAAATTCAAAGTCGTATTACTGTTCAGTAAGCGGGTAGCCTTTTGCAAGTCAGATACAAAACAACTCGTCGAAGGAATGTAGGGGAATGGTAATAAAAAGTCGATTACTTATGGCCAGCGAGGAATTCTTAACTCACCTGCAAACTGAAGAGACGTAGACCAGACCTTGGCACCAACCGTCTCTGTTGAAAACGACAACGCCAGCGTTGTTGTTGAGCCACACTAGAAACAAAGTAGCGAGAAAGCCGAGATCTGCCGTGGCCAAGGCGGCCAAGTAGTAACTGGAGCTTCGGAGCCTGAGGTGGGTGTTGAGAAAAACTACACATGACAACAGGTTTCCCACAAGTCCCACTAAAATAATGAACGGAATGTAGTAGAGGTGGAAGAAGTCTAGAACGTCCAGAAGGGGGTCACATTCGTCCTGAGGACCAACGCTCACACCACCGTCGGGTTTGAATTCACCATTTTCGGGAAAGGTGAGAATGGTCGTCGGCGAGGAAAAGTTGATGCCCAGGGAGCCATTGATAAGGAATTGTTTAACGTCTGGCCACAGAATTTCCGGAAGTTCCACTGGGCCACGATGCCTCAAACTGGTGGATCCTCCCACCCCTTGAAGCATACCCAAGCCACTATGCTGGTGGTGGTGATGATGGTGAATGTGATGAGTGTGGAGGAGTGACAGGTTCTTGAGAAGTGACTCGATGGCGGCCGCGTCTAGGGGAGATTCGCGTCCCAGGATACTGTCAACCTTGTCTCCGCCAATAGTAGAGTTTGTTTGAAATTCCGAAAAGTCCGTTGCCGGAGCCATATTTGTCGTTTCCAGTCGGTTCTGTAACTTGAACGTTTAGAAGTGAAAGCGCCGTGAATTCGAAAATACTTAACAGACAAACACTCACTCTATCCGAGAAATTTACGCCGAATATATCGCGCGGAAGTGCTTACCGGTCTTAAGACACAAGAGACACTAGATCCGATATTTGGATTTATATCTTTGGAATCCTTGAAGCTATTCATACGATTATTCACTGAATATCATAACATCTATCGTTCATCGTACTACGGCAGCGATAAATTGTAGATTTGTAATGAATTGACGCTAAAACACATATTCTATAAATGACCGATCTAAGGAGAATGGTCAATACGAAGGGATCTTCTTGGAGAAATCACATCCATCGGAAGTTCCATTTCCGTGTCTGGGAGCGACGTCGAGTTCGTAAACATTCACTTATTCACACTTTTCTTTCCTCAACAATCTTTGCTCATGATTTTCGGATCTCGATAATCGTATATATATTGACGTATGACAAGTGTTTGTCGCGTATTTTTAAAATCCTTGCTGATAGGCTGAGCGCCGGAAGATCGTACGCTGCCTTTAACACCTCGACAGAAACTTCTTCACGGGAGACTATTCCATTGAGAATGAGAGCGTAGGAGACGAGGGCGGAGAGATGTGGAGGTGGGGAAAGTGAGGGAAGGGATGAGCATGCGCCAGGAATGCAACGTCAACACTGTGGCACAGGCGCTCAGGGAACTTCCCTCACACTCCCTTCAGCTGTTCCGTGGCTGACTCATTTTCCCGCATTTCATTCGCGAGCGCCAATTCCTTCAATCACTCCGATCTTATTGCGATCGCACGTGCGTGATTCCAGTGCTTTCAACCGATGGCGATGACAGTTATAAATAAACACATAAACCGATAGGGACACGAGTATTTTTGTTTCCGCGTGAATAAATGTACGTTTTTTTTAGCTGCTGAAAGAACTTTTCCTGCGCAGACTTCGTCTTTGAAGCGGTTCTTTGTTTCGGAATGTAATTTCAACCGATTTTCAATTCAACTTATTTAGGTTCTCATTGGTATGTAGTTTCAACTTTGATTTGTATTCCATCTCGAGAACCCTAGGTATTGTGTAATAATTTCGAAATACAAAACTAAGATACTCTATTAATTTATGGAGAATTTCCATCCTTATTCCTCAGTGTGTTAACTTTTTGAGAGCTTATTTCCTCATGATATGTTCTGCTCGGAAAAGACGAAGAAAAATTTTTCTTCTGCATGTCTCCCATTTTAATAGGAGAAGATACCTCTTACAAATGTATTTTGCTCTAAATGTATGAGATGGTAATAATCAGAAAGGTTGGTCATCGTATTGGAGTGCCAAGAAAAAAATACGCAACTACATAGAAAAATATCTTATTTAATTTAGCTAACCCAATACAGCAGCATTTTTTGTTAATAACGCTGAAATTAAATTATAGGAATTCCTATAAATTTTATTCAGGTTTTGGTGAGGAACAGGGTTAAAACTCTTAACTTAATGGCATATCGATTGCTTTTTAGCATAACATATATAAAATTGCTCCTACTTCAGCTTAAACTGAAAACATTAAATAATTGACTAATTCTTTCACTCATTCAAATGAACACATAACTTTCATCGATTTATTTAGATTGCTTTGAAAATAGAAGTTCCATCTTCACTGATCTTGTGAAAGAAATGATAACAAATGTTTTACGTAACAGCCACCTCCGGTTACAAAAAGAGATATGCTCGAGTGCTCCTTATTATTGACCATTCCTTGACCCGATTGCCGAATAGGAAGAAATTAGTATATATAGAAATTAGTATAGTATAACTGTAAGTTATGCTTCCTATCTTGAATTCGATGTAGAGGAAGTTTTCCCATCTGTCATACATCTATAGGGTACTGAATAGATAGACACGTCGTAAAAGCTTACTATTAAATTTATTCTAAGTTTGTAAAGTTGGATTCCTAAGAACGAGATAAAGACACGAAACGAAGAAAATGTATCAGTTACATTGTTAATGCTATCCTTATCATTTTAATACATATCTATGCATTTGAGTTGGTTCTAGAGGAGCAGGGTAAGAGATTTCCTATTGATATTTGAGTCGAATCTCCAGAAGGCAGTAAGTCATACAGTTCCAATACCAAAATGACAGATTCGTACATATAGTTTCTATTAACGATGACAAACCGCTTACAGAATAGTTAAAATTTAGAAAATTTACGTTTCTTCTTTTACAAAATTAAATTACAAGCAATGGCCATACGAAATTGAGACAAGTGTAACAAGAAAGAAAAATAATCATAGAATCTTATTTCAGTCGTGAATGATTAATATAATTTCTAAATTGCGAGAACTTTGATAAAATACACGGAAAATTCGTAAAATCTTTCGGAAATAAACAACCCATCCCTTTGACGACCAAAGCAATTGTTGAATATTGATTTCANGAATTAAAAATCTATATACTAGTGGTAACGTCAACTTCTCAATAAAAATTGCATGAAGTAACTATCAAAACGAACACAAAAATTACAATAAAATGAAGCAGATACAAGAACTTAATTCTACCAATGGCAATGTCAACTTCTCAATCAAAATAGATGAAAATGAAGAAAATAGCATAATAAAATTAATTCTATTCAATAATATCATGCAATAATACTCTTTCGATTACAACATATTCATTTAAATTTAAGCAAAGAAAAGTATTCTATGTACAGAGACAGAGAAAGCATCATGCGATTTGCATGGAAGGATCAGAAACTAAATAAAGGAAGTTGTTATAGGACAGGGGAAATCTTCTTAGGACATACGTTAATTTCAATAGTGAAATTGGAGATTTCGGATAGAAAAGGAAATTAGATATGACAAATGATGTACGTCTTTGCTCAAAGTGAGCATGGGTACTAAATTTTCGGTTTCAGAGTGCACAGAGAAGTGTAGCTTCTTATATCGGAGATCCCGGAATCTGAAGATGAGCAAGGCTCCTTTTCTTAAATGAGAGCGAGGAAACAGTACTTTATATCAGGAGGAAGAGAATTCCATAGCTTGTTTGTTATAAGGTAGGAGTTGTGGAATGTTTCAGTTCTGTGGTCAGGGATGAGCAGTTTGTTGCATCCTCTTGTGTTGCGGTTATGCACTGAATCTAATCTGACAAATTCATTAGCATGTATTTGGGAGTGTTTGTCCGTAGGATGTTATAAGATGAACAGAGATTGTGTAGTTTTCTACGAGAATCTAGCTTTAGCCAGGATTGTTTATCGTATGATTCAATTATATGGTCATATTTTCTTAGGTTAAAAATGAATCTCACGGCTGCATTTTGAGCTCTTTGTAGATTGATGGTTAATTCACTAGATAAATCTTGGTAGATTAGATAATGTCTCCGTAATCAATAGTGTATGACTCAACATCGATCAAAATCAAATAGTGAATACAGTGCAGTGTATCAACATTCATGTTAACTCTGCCAAAATTCAGGAAAACGGGCAAGGGTGATTTTGCGCAAGATGGTGCGCACCCAGGAAAAATCCCGAGGAAGAATGGACTTGAAAAAATAATTAGATCCGTAACCGTATAGATCCGATCCGTTCCCGGTCCCGTCAGATTTTTTTCAAGTCCATTCTTCCTTGGGATTTTTCTGCTAAAATTGTTTGATTTAAACAGTTACAGGTTTTTAAAGCTTAATGGATACATATTTAAACAAATTCTAATGCGCGATGAGCTAATTAGTTATTTTAACCGTGGTTGGTTACGGATCTAATCGAAATGCACCCCTGCCACATCCCGGGAGGCGACTTGCAGGGTAAATATTTATTCAGTGAACCACGAATACAAAATATACGTATATTGCGATTCTTTAAGGAAATTTATCAGCGCGACTGAGAGCGTGTTTGACTGAATCCTAATGTACGTAGCCAACACACTCCATTAAGTGCAATCATCAAAATGTTTATCTCATTCGCGAATGATTATAAAACGTCTCACGTCTTTTATTAGCAGTTCACTCACAATACCTCACTAGGGCTTTACCTTCAACATTAGGGTCATATCATACGTCCTTTGAAACACTCCGCTAAATGAAAGGCAAAGCATTGAATCGATGCTAAAGAAGAGGATTCTGAATTTCCCTCAACCCGTATTCATTCTCTTCCCTCCCCACATTCTTCCTTTTAATCCACTGATGTTCTCTCGTTTTTACTTTACTCAAAAAGTAGCATTCTTGATGAGAACCTTCATCGCTATCCAGCCATGCAGTCTTTTGTACGTCTGCCTACACTTTATATGCCGATATGTATATATTTTTTTGCCGAGTAGACGAGGCTCTTCAATAAAGTCTCAAGGTGCCTTTTTTGCAGAGCACTTTCTTTAGCGCTTTTTCGGGCAGACTGGTGAATTCTTGTCTCACTTTTCCATATTCCGTCTTTTGAGGTTACATTGATCGCTGTGCTTCTACTGCATTCTTGGCCTTCTTTATCAATTTCGCTATTTACTACACTTCCAAAGTTCCCACTACCGTATCTTGAATCGAATGAATGGGATATTTTTGTTTCTCTTTTGGCTCAAGAAAATTTTGATTTACTGTTGTCTCAGTCGTGTTCGTGTCTGAAATATTATGGAAGCCGCTGAGGTGTGTTTTATTAAAATCACTTTGGTCTCTCGTGAATGAATGCCATGAAAAGTGTCATCCATAGGGTCGTTGCGCTACACTCACATAGACTACTTATACTTTCGAGGATTCTTGCACTGCGATGAAATCAAAGTCAATCTACCTCATTCCTCATCTTTTGTAGTAAGCCTCATTACCTTACCAAAGCTTTCTTTGTATTACGGAGCAGGGGTTGAGGATCCAACTAGGGTACGGGTCGCATGGCTTCACAGATACACCGAAACAACGCCATTTAGATGACATTAAGGTCTAAAGTATTCGAGACCTAAGAAGGCGTCTTTAGGACGATTACATTGATTATTATAGGAGGTAAAAAAGGAGTTATTTCTATTTTTTATTTAGTATGAATCGGCACAACAGAAGAAGGTTATTCGTTATGTAGAAGGCCTCAGGATGTATGTAATTGAATGCCGTCTTAATTGAGGCGAGGTATGACCCATCTTACTCTTAAATCCGCCTTGCACAGATACATATTACATGTTCAATGCTTTGGTAAATAAAAACAAAACGCCTTTTTCTATACTTGTCAAATATTTCTTCAATTCCGTTATGTAAATAATTGTACATGATTTATTGAGAGAATAAAGATTATTTCACCATTCAAAAATTAAAATCTTAAATTTATATTTTATTTTCTTACATAGGACATAAAACAAATGTGCAAAACCTAACTTGAGCCCCCGTTGCAAATTTTTTCCGCTTAAAGTTGAAAAATGGATAGAACTATGATGACGAGTTGTAACGCTTTTTTGTGAGATTGTCTGTTTTCCACAAGAATTTATTTAAGTTCTATGCCTTTTTCTTATCTTCAATTCATCACTTTATCCAAAAAATGCTTTCTTCGAAGTATTCTTCTGAAGGAACTCACGAAACCCATTGTTTCGATTTCAATAAGTTCCGTATTTTGCATCGAATCCTCCCGTTTCACTTGAATTCCAACTCTCCTTTTTCCTTTGTCTTTATCTTTCTTTAGATATATTTTTTCCGCCAAGGATTGTTTCTCCCTGCTTCGCATTTATCCGCTTTAGTCTCTCATCCTTTTTCATTCGTGAGAATGCTGCAGATAAAGTTGGTCATTATTTATTTATCTTTCTTCCATCGGATCTCTTTCGATGCGATTTCTTTAATCTATTTCGATCAGTCCTTTCTTTGAAAATTTATCTTCGTTATCTAATTTTTTCTGTTCTTGTACGTCCTCATCTATTTTGAAAATTTTACGTTCAGTTCCTGCAATAAGCGATTAGCCAAAAGCACGAGCTATAATTCCATTTCGATTCGTTCTGGGCCGAGATGATTGCATTTACCGTTATAATTTAGTACCATGCAGAATTCACTTGACGATAATAAAATATGGCATGCACAGAATTGATTTACCGAAACTAATTGCATTTACGTCTTCAGGATAAAATTGGTTTAGATCAGTTAAAATCTAATTTAAAAATTATTCATCATTTCGTTTTAACTTAAATTAATTTACTATTTATGCAGCCTTCATAATTTTTTCTGTGTTCATAAATCCTGAAATATCTGAAATCATAAATACCTGAAAATTAGTAGCGTTAACTTCGAGCTAACTTTAAGCTTTCATAAGTATGTTAAGGGCTCTAATTTTGAATGTGAAAAATGAGGATGAGGTCCCGTTTCCTGTCAAAGAAACATAAAATAATGAGAAAGATACCGGTCAAAACGCTCTGCTTATGAGATGGATATTTTCCATCCAAAAATGCATCTTTAGCCGATCGTCCACTTCATTTGATGGCGAAAATATCTATTATCTTTATCTCCGCTCTCCTCTCTTGCTTCGCCTATGCTCTAATTGTGTTCCCTTTGAATTACTTGTTTGCAAATTATGTGAGAAGAAAATGAATACATCGAGAGGCAGAACAATTTCCATCTCACTGTCGGAACCAATACAACTTTCGTGTTAGATCTTCCCAATCATCCTTGTCTGAGGGTCGAACGTTAGATTAAAAAGTCACTCGGTGGTGTTTTCTTTCGTTGCAGTCTCATGTTGTAATCATATAGAATAATTCAGAGTGGCAGTGTTTGGCGGTCTGTTAACGTAGTCTTACAGAGATCGTGCTTTGTGACGCCTTCCCGTAACAGCTGTTAACAACTTCTTTCCAAAATTCCTATCTCGTGAAAATTGCTTCATAGCGTAGATAAGAATGACCAAAATGAAGTAAAAGAGAAGGGACCTTTTCCGAAACGCTGACCATTCATAAAATATATAACGAGAAGGCAACCAGTACATATTGTACATAGCAAGAGCTCGAGAACTGTGCTGATACTCCATCTACAGCTGTCGCAAATAAAGCAAACCTTCGGAGGATTCGTCTTCGTTTTAAGTTTAAAAATTTAAGAGACAAGAATCACTGCCATATTGTTTTAATCGCATAAAAAATGTTGGAAAATAACGGCATTTCCATAATATGTACATCCATTTGTTTTTGTAACTTCGTCTTTCCCAATACGTTTCTCACGATAATTTACGAAAACATTTACATAAAATAATGGTAAAGTTGATAAAATGGATGTGATTCTTTTATATGATTAATTATAATGGTGTTTATTTATATATATTTTAGGTTGGTTTGCTTTTCGTTCTTCACATTTCACTAATAAATATTTAGTGAATAAATAAATTAGGAAGCCAGAGGAAAGATATGCCCAATTAATATGGGCTCCAAATAATGATAATCTTAAAGTTTATTGCCATCGTATACTTTTTTTTCCTTCCTCTCTTTTAAATCCACAGAGATTTTGACTTTACCGCATTTAGGATACTCGAAGATAGCAAAGCAAAATCGGTTTTCTTGAAACAAGAAATTTTCATCCATTCCTTCTTCTAATTAATTTTTCTCTAAAGTATCTCTCATCTGCGTCACAGTTTTTTTACCCCTTTTGATCCCTTTCCTCGATTCTTTCTTCGCTTTATATTTCTGACTTCTTATACAGTGTCGTTTTCTATCTTTCGTCACCTTCGTTCCACTTCCACCGCTCTTCCGTTTTTTCCATTTTCTACCCATAATCCTCTCCTCCGCTCACCAGATTTTTCTCGATTTCCCGACGCACTTCTTTCCATCCAGATTCCTGTCATCTTGCTCTTTTCCACCAACTTTCATCTCCTTAAATTATTTTTCCTCTCCCACGGACGCTCCCCTTTCTTACTGTGATCCCAATTCGTAATCTATATTTTGATCCTTCTCCTCCTTCATTTTCATTCCTCCCACTCCATTCTCTACCCTTTCCCAATTGCGGTGACCCAAGCTCGGATTTATCTTTCTCCTCCTCCATCTCCTCGTCGTACCGGAATATTCCCTCCATAAAACCTTTTTCACCTCCTCTGCATAGTACTCATATTTTTCCTTCATATACGACCGTATACTTCTACATGTTTTCGCCCATTCGGCTTTATCTAGGATATATTTCATATCTGTGGTATTATACATTCTTCTCAGGCACAAATTTTTCCTTATAACAATCTGTTTTTTCCCTTTCTAAAGCGATTTTTTCAGTTCATTGAAATTATTTATCTTACCCCAGTTGTCGTCAATATTTTTTCACTCTATTGCTATTTATCTTTCAGAGAAAAAAGGGAATGATTTTTCAAAACAAAAAGTAGACATTTTCTATGATTTGTTAAATCATAGCTAACATCCGTAACTATATATCTCAGATTTTTTTCAAAATAGTGTTTTTTATGGCAGTTATTTTAATAATAAAGTATAAATAAGTGATCACTAACATTTGTTTTACCTGCCGCCCAAATTTTCACTATTTTTAACAGATTTCTCAATTTTCTAACCACCCCGAGTTTCCTCTAAGTTGATTAAACGCTCATGGAAATAATTACGCAATAAAGGTTAATTAGAATAGTAATGAATCAACTGCTTGGGGCCTGGATTTATGGTAGGGCTCCATGAAGGAACAAGGAAAAGTCCAACTTTTAAAAATCACGATATTCATTGCAAGACGACGACCAGGTGGTGATGATGACTCCGTAAGTCAAACCCATGTTCATCTTCCAATGATTATTAAGTTAAGAGATTTTCTTGTTCAAGGGTAGTAATGTTTATTGGCTCAATAAATTTAGACACTAAAGCTAAGCATGATTTTCTTCCCGTCAAGTATGTACAATATAAAATATTATCATAATATTTTCAGAAAAATTGTCTTCCATAGAATTAAATTGCAAAAGCAAGTACAATATAGTTAGGAGAGTAAATTCGAGATCTTTTTTTTATATTTTTACATTAATATCTTTATTTCTTAAAAAACATAAGTCTCATAATATAATGAGATATACATATAATATAAATAACATAATAAAATATAATGAGGGTAGGGATTCCTTCTGGTCTGGGAGATTATTTACTATTTACTATCTTATTTTCGTCTAAATAAACTCCCTGAACACAGGAAAGTTGGATTTCCTAAAAATATACAAGACACGTGGGGGATTCAATACTCGGAATGCATCTATCTTAAGCACCGCGGTTATTATTGTATGCTCGGATATACCTTCATCTGCGACAATTCTGTGCATAAGTTGAGGATGGCTAGTGGCAAGGAGATCTAGAATATAGCCTTTACCGAGAGAAGTAATTCGAGTTGCTTTTGTATTTACTTGTTCGATAGCGAAGACAGGAAATAAATCGATCAATTTCTGCGAAGTATATTTATCTCGACAAGTTACTTGTGACGGACATGTTTATTCAGTTTATAGCGGGAAGATTAAAATCGCCTCCTACTGGTACGGTGGCGTCGGGTTTACTCTTATAGGTTTTAAGAAGTGCCTCGTACAGATCCTCTACGGATTCGTCATCGACATTGGAAGGACGATGAAAAGAACAAAAATACGTTTTCTTACCATACTTATCAGACACTGAACACCATATCTTCTCACAGTTCGTCCTGCTTTGATGATATTCTGATTGACTGTTTAAACTATTTATTACAGCGATAAATACTCCACCTCCTAATCTGCCTTCTCTATCCTTACGATACACGGAATAATCAGGACGAAAAATCTCACTGTTCGCTATTTCTTCACTAAGCCAGCTCTCGTTTCACAGTATTATGTCGCCGCACATATATCTTGTCAAGTCGAAGAATTCCGCTTACTTATTACGAATATTCCTACAGTTCACTGTGACTATCTTGATTTATTTTTTATCTACGTTCTTGAGATGAGGACGAGAATTCAAGTCTCGAACACTAGGGTTACCTCTATGTGACGCCTCGCCATTTTTAACGGAGTAACGCTGCCATTAAAACATGAACACATTTGTCTCTAGGATTTAAAGTAAGAGAATTTTTGCATTCCTTCGTAATTCTCCTCGGCAGAAAAATACTGTTTCGCTCTCTTCTTTAGTGGAAGCATCGTATTTATTTATGTTATCTACTCTTCCGTATTGCACTTTCCTTTGCCCTCGTTACATCTCTCCTTTTCTCTTCCCTCACGTTTTCAATTTCACCTCCACCGGTCCTTCCTTTTGCCTCATCTCATTTCCCTTCTCTAACCGCATAAGCAAAAAACTTTCTTTTATCGCCGCATTCCACTCCCTCCCCACATTTTTTATTCATTCTGGAGTGGCTCAGATAGGTGGCACTGCCGAAAACAACGCTATGGAGGATTTTCAGCAGTCTTTCACGAACGACTTCCGTCCTCCAGGACTGCGGCGATGGCTGCTGTTTCCTCATATGCGTTAGAGTAAGCCTTTGAAGCTACAGACCCATTTTTTCGGAAAAATAAAAGATGAATTATTAGCGCGAAATGTCGGTTGAAAAGTTGGAACATCAAAGAAATTCCGTCTCGGAGGTTAGCAAATGAGAATCCGCTTCAGATACATCGTTTAGGTTAGCCGGATCAAGCTTTAAGAAAATAGTCGAACCAGCGACTGTTGAGGAATTCTGAGGGTGTTCAAAATAACGGAATCTGCTCTAAAGATTATTATCTCATCAAAGTATTGCACTCGAGTTTCTCCTTTGAAGTCCATCAACTTACTTCATTTTCGAGAGAAATAATGGGAATGTAAATCTTTCACGAAATTTAACGTTATCTAGCATACTTTCTTTGTTATAGTTTATAA
The DNA here is from genome assembly GCA_000376725.2 of Ladona fulva. Taxonomy (NCBI): domain Eukaryota; kingdom Metazoa; phylum Arthropoda; class Insecta; order Odonata; family Libellulidae; genus Ladona; species Ladona fulva. The sequence goes on from KZ308605.1 coordinate 627,206, forward strand.
TCCATAGTTCATTTATGTTTCACATTTTTTAAACGTTTTTAATCTTTGGTACTTATTTCTTCTAAATCAAAGTACTCCTGTAGATATTGGAATCAATAGTTATGGTAATTCATTTAACTAAGTGTGTTATTAAGCGTAGCTATACTGGAAAGTATTCAAACGAAAAGTGTCTTTTAACACTTACACATGACGTTAGTATTTCATTTTTTGTAACTCTAACTTCTTGATTTTTGGCTTTTATACTCGAACTAGACAATTCTTTACTTTAATTTCAACTTCTCTTTGACCTAAATATGTAAAGCCCCTTATGAAACCCCTATTTATCTGCACCGAAGCAGTGCTTTTGTTATTATTAGATACAAGTCAGACCCTCAAAACACAGAGGTAAACCACGACTTTCTTGCTATTTTCGTTTTAGTCGCGTTGAAAGATCTTCAGCATTGGATCAAGTGTTCTCCTTGTCGTTGAATGCTTTCAACCGTAAATAATTCGATCCATTCAGTATATTTCCAAACAGCGGCATCGAGAGCGTCTGGTGCACTATTATGCAGTGCAATAAGCCGAATCTAAATGTATGCGCGTTTTACAGACCACCTAACTCCTCACGCCAGGTTTTGCGTANGGATGATATTTAAATTTTGCATTAAAGATTGTGTATCTTGTGGAATTGAGTACCGTGAATACTGTACTTTGAATATGGAGAGTTTTGATAGGTGCATGAATTAGTCCAAAAGCAAACCACTTTTAATGTTTAATGATCACCGAAAGAAGCGGAGCATCTGTTCGTTAGTTTTAAAAAATAGGAAAAGCTCGTAAAATGCGATATAATTTAGTGTGTTTCTCAAGAGGCCATATATTCCTCTAATTTCTATCTGTAATAAATCTATCTGCCGAATCAAAGATGATTCTGAAAGCTTCAAATCTGGCAATTGCAACCGATATGCCTAATTTAGGCTGAGATAAAAGATGACATAAAGGATGGGGTTAGTTACCAGGTAGCGAAAGAAAGGGCTATGAATAGGGAATATTAGGGCACATGGACCTACCGAAAGGTAGAACACTTATGTATGTATGTAAAAGATGTTCATTTACATGCTCGAGGATATTTAGCTTGTTAAGTTACACATTCATCGTTATTAGAAATGTAGCAAAAGGCAAATGCTCTTTATTGCACGCATCTCGCTCCATTCTATGAAGCGAGATGCGAAAAATATAAAAAGCAAATGTCTGTCCGTCTGTCCGTCCCCCTATTTATCTCAAAAAAGGCTTGACTTAGAGATCTAAAACAAACTGCATTGTGTTTCTAATATACGGAAACCCCCAAGAAAACTATTCTCATCTCTATAAAGGCCGGGGTTCGAACCCAGGAGCACAAAATTTCTCTTCCATAAGAGATTAACGTAAATTACGTTTTCATGACTTGCAGAGGTTTCTTCTTTCACAAAATTAAATTACAAACAGTGGTCCTACGAAATTGAGACAAGTGTTAAAAGGAAGGAAAATGATCATATATTCTTATTTTAGTCGTAAAACATTGATATAGATCCGAAATTTCGAGGATTTTGATAAATGACACGGAAATTTCGTAAAATGTTTCAGAAATACACAAATGCTCAACCCTGATTGGCCAAAAATCGACTAATCAGGAGAAAGACCCAGATAAAAATACACGGGGATAATAAGTTAGTATACTTTTCCATAAGAAA
>KZ308605.1:628959-660520 GCA_000376725.2 Ladona fulva
TTTGTTTTCGATAACCTGTCCCGTTGGACTAAACTACGAGATGATGCGAGATGTAATTTTCTCTTATGTACAAATAGGTATACTACATTTAATCCGAAATCTATTTTCCCCGTTGAGAATCAACGGGCACTTCAGCTAGTTTGTGTATAAATACGAAGCAGCGCTTTCTTTAAATCCATACTATCCGTGTTTAATGATTTGCCGTTTAAGCTCTTAATTTCCATAACTTCGCCAAACTTAAGCCAAAATCCTTTTCCGATTCGTATTTGTTTTAATCCGAGCAATCTTTCGCCATATATCATGTCAGCCATTCAACTTTCATCAATTCCCTCTCTAAATTAAAAACATCCCAGCATATCCCCCTCATGCTCACCTCATGTTTTTTTCCATTTCGGATCCATTCATCACCAATGTTTTCCCCGGTCTCCCTATTCCAATTTTCCAACTCACGTAACTCATAAATTCCGCCTCAATTGGATTTCTCTAATACATGTAGTTGCCTCGATATTCTCGTGTAAGTTCTCATCTTGAATTTCTCTTGGTGGGAACTTCATTCATCTGAGGAAGAATTGGTGANTAAGCGTTACTGAGATGCTCAAGAACGCGGGATGGGAATCATTAGAAAAAAGAAGATTAACCTTAAATTTATTAAATAAGTTCAGAGAAACCACGTTCTCGGAAGACGTCGCGGACATAATGCGCCCTCCCTGCCATATAGGCCGCTCCGATACAGCGAGGAAAACAAGAGAAATAGATGCTGATGCATAATACGAATAAACTGATGTTACTGAGACGAATCGCCTAATCATTTTTATGCTTTTACTTTTATTCGCTTAAGTTCTCTCACATTTGAGACTGAAGCTGTAGAGATAGATTATGCCTTTGTTGAACGTTTGAGAGTTTATTGTAATTTCTGGATTTTATAGATGGTGAAAACCACGGTAAAAGTTCTTTGTGACAATATTTATTTGAAAGTGGCGTAAAAATATATGGTGCGCAAGGTAATTAAAATAATATGTTTAAGAAATCACATATTTAAATATAACTCCGAAATATTTCTCTCTTGTGCCGTAGAAATATAGCTTAGAGTCACACAATATCCCAACTTGTGATGGGTGGTGGTGGTTCCACTGCTGCCTATGCTGAGTCCAACGTTGCAGGGGAAGCACCGGTATTTAGAAGACACTAAATACATATTTCGGAAAAAAAGTTTCCATCCTCATTCGTTTAACTCGTTTGGCCGGAAAGCCATGATCAAGGAAAAAAAGGAAAAAAAAGACGGCTGTTAGTAACGGAATTTCGGAAACTTTGTTTCCGAAATACTTTTTAGTGTCTTCTAAATACCGGTGCTTCCCCTGCAACGTTGGTGTCAGCATAGGCAGCAGTGGAACCACCCCGAGGTAAGTCCAAGTTTTCTGTTTCTTACCTCGGTGAACTTACAGCTTTGGAGTTCTCTTGTTTAGATAATGAATACTCTACAGTATGGTAAACTAACAGTCGTTTCTGCTGAACTGTCTTATTATTTTAGTTTCTTAATAAAGAAACGCAACGATTTCAGACTTGAACATGTCATTCTGTTTGTATTTTACCTAGCTTTCGCTGATATATTTGTTCTCATGTAGAATACATTGAAAAAGATAGGGCTAAGTTCATCTTATACTTCAATATGATTCTATGCTTTTTCGGTATTTAAATTCTCCTTTTATTTATTGCAAGGAAAGTAAATTTTTCTCAATACAATGAATCAATTCTGACGATATCTGGTGGAACCTCTCCATGATTATTAAATAAAAACACAATCTGACTCCGTCCACTGAAAATTTTGGACTTTCTGACTTTCTGTTTCTGTGGACGGAGTCAGATTGTGTTTTATTTACTGAAGTTTCCTCCTTTCAAGAAGTTCATTTATCTTCCATAGTTTCTCCGATCCGTAAATAAGAGGATCCCCGTTTAAAAGAGGCCGTCTCTTTCATGTTCAGAATGTCGAAGCTCAAGAAAGAAGAAATGTATCTCAATTAACGTACAAATTTGAATGATAGAAGGATTCGTCTCTTAAATGTTAATTTTTCATCCGTCTCTACTTCATTGATCTTCCAGAAAGATAATTCCTATCCATAAGTTAGCACATGAAAATCAAAGAGAACGAATCAAGGGCATTGTGATGAAGGCTGAATCAGTCGTAAACAAAAAAGGAACCAAAACAGATACTGGTAGTCGGTCTGCATCGCTAACTGATTTATTCTGATACGGTTACCAACATATGCATAAAAGAATCTTTAATTCTACATAACATTCCAGTAACGTCCGAATTCCTTCTCTCACCTCAAATTTGGCAAAGCTACATTTTGCTGTTTTAATTACTTTTTAATTTTTATTTTTTCAAATGAGAGTGAAGAAAATGGCGATTAGTGGTTTTCGCTCAAACACCTAATCTTTCGTACCTTTCTATGTTTGATGTGGAAAGTTTTCAATGTAAGGAAAGGTGTAATACTTTGCACGATGAAGTCGTGCAGCTGATCCCGGAGGAATAAGAAGTGTGAAAAATAGCTACATGATTGAGACTCAAACCCAGGTCTCCCACTTTCCGAGCACGTATTCTAACCAATGAACCACGCCGCGTCTCTTCCACACTTAAGGGAATGCTTTGCGAGCACGGCTTGCAGCTCCACATTTAGTGGCACGAACTGCCGCTGGAGACTCACTGAGGCAGCCAACTCACTTCTCATGAGGATAACTCCCCAAGGAAATCACAAGGATTACGGAAGGGTGTAATACTTTGCACGATCCCCGTGGGGTGTTGCTATAAGCAGCTTAATATATTGCGTGTATGCAATTGATACATTTCTTATGCATTGCATATCAGTTTTGAAATGTCCTCCAAAATGCTTCTCAGGATGAATGTTACGGACTATCCAAAACCATGAATTTGTTAACTGCCGCGGCATTTGTTCGATCGAGTGTTAGTTAAGACAGAAATAAGGGCCTGACAGTCCTTCCTCCACCTTCCCCAATTTCCCACCAAAATTGAAATCCCCCTCTCCGATGCGATTCAAAATTAAGAGGACCGAAAACGAAGAATGTCATCAAATTGGAGTCACTCTCATTTTTCCGTGAATAACTTCGATACTTATTGATGAATCTGCAGAAAGCCTATATGTTGAACTGCACATATGTTGAGCTTCTCATACGAATGGTACATCATGAACGTTGGCGGCATTTACCTTCACATAATATAGAAATCAGAAGAGAGAACTCTCGGGGATGAAACATTTTGAGATTCTTTCTTCAAGCTTCTTCCTGCGCATGCATACGTATGGCTAGTTATCCGCGAAAGTGGAAGCTTTATGATGTATTTGTGGAAAAAAATCGTCTTTCTGAAAGACAAAGTCCTCTGTTTCAATGAAATAGCTTTGCATTCTTTTAAGTGGAAATTGAACGGTGGAAGATAATTTATATTTCAGTTGAACAGAAGTGAATCCCGTTATTTAAGAATTTTCAGTGCTGTTTTTTTACGTACACATGAGTCATGTATTTTTTTTACATTTAAAATGAAATATTGATAGAGAAGTTATGACTCAAAATAGTATTGATGGATTTCAGGGTAAGAATACAGATGTAGATGAGGGGTGATTGATTGAAGAATTCTTATGATATGCTTTGGATACATCCATTTTCGTTTAAACTTCATTACCATTACTCATGATTAGATTTAGACGAGCAAAAATTGGAATGCTTTCCTATTTGGCTGCGACGGCAAGGGCTTTCGAACGCGTTACAGTTTCTTTCCAATAGAGATCTATAAAAGTTCCTCTGGGTTTACGTTGTGTAGGAACTCCTGTAATATGTATGAATAAAATATCTGTTAACCACGAGTTTTAAAATGACGATGCGCAATCGACTTTCAGGTTCAAGTCAAATACGGAATGATCGGAGAGACATTCTCATTCTTTGGGAAGACGTACATGTGGAATAGGTGCTGCCATTTCTGGGTTACGTCCTAAACGAACATCGTCTTAGTCGTTTTTTCTTTGTTCTACTTCATCTATTGAGGCTCTTTTGAAATTTAGTTGGGAGTTAGACGGAAAATATTTTCACATGCCACGTTTACAAGTCCTTGAAAAGCGAATAAATTGTCGCCGAGGCTAATCCTCTCTTCATTTTTGAAGGAGTGAGAGTTTTAGAAAAAGCAATAGAGTTACATGTAATTTAAGCCAGATTGCAAAGTGATTGCTTCTCTCGGATACTTTTCTTTAGTACTTTTGTATACTTAACTGTGAGTACTTAGTGTTTTTAAATTACTTTTGTTCCGGACCGTTTTCACCTTTCCGTCGGAACAAGAAGTATCCGTTTTCTGGCCTTTTATGTAGAATTTTTCTTATTTTATGCAAAATAAAAAATTTGCCTGAAAAATTTCCTTTTGAGGGCTGAAATTATTGGTTTTACTTATTATTATAATGGTTAGATGTAATATATTAAGACGATGTAAGAAGATACGATGTAAGAAGAGACTTCCATTTTGTGCGGTTTTCCAATTCTTACTCATTCGGTTGATATAAGCTTAAATTATCGCAGAGAAATCAATTCTTTCAAAAACAAAATATATTAGATGATTGTCCACTTTTTAGGACTTTCATTAGTTTTACAAGGGCGATAACTAAAAAAATTAAGGGTTTTAGTTTGTGAGCAGAATGAAAAAGTAAAATTTGCCTTCGCTGTCGCTAGTATGCTGCGTCCCCATTAAACAGAAATGTTTTGCTCAAACTGCACATAACGATTATCACCTACGCAAGAGGTGCTATATGAGCCACTCGGTGTGATCGAGCGATGTCTCTTCTCATACAAGTATAACCAAGGGCCATGAACAGGGGTTCGTTGGCCGAGCAAATATGATACAGAGCGAAGAGAATTCGACAGGTACGAAATTGCTGTCTTTTCCAACTGCTGCCGGAATGAAGCCATGAAATCGATTCCTCCCCATAATAGTAATGTATTGCATGCTTCTCAAACTTCCACCTACATTACGTTTCGTGCAAGAGGGATATGATATCGTTATACGTGATGTATGAGCAAGACGACAGAATGTCAGCCTTGATTTGACTGGGTTCCTTATTGACGTCCAGTACGCACTAAGCTGACTTGGTATTTTTTCTCTTCGTGCAAAAATAATAATTATGATCTAGAATTCTGAATTGCAGCATCCTAAATAGCTTCGATCAAGGAGATAGGAGGATAAGTCTGTTCAAAGATCACTCTCAAATCATAACTAAGTTATCTAGTGCAATACACGTAAAGTGAGAGGCAATATCATTACTAATGGATTATTTTTTTCAGATATTAAATTTTAATTTTATACCGAATAATAATAGACAGTTAATTAACTGCAGACTGAAAACCGTCATTATGTACACACGTATATGTGTATATCATTTTCACTCCTGAATCACGATCGTGGATCGGATTGATTAGGGGAAGTTCTGTAAATATCTGTAAGCTTTCTCTGAATAACCGTCTCGTCAAATCAAGCAAGAACATCAATTTTACCCTCAAACAATCAATTAATAATGTAAATCAATTCGGTTTTTTTATATTTTCAGAGTAACGTTATTATGGGGATAAATGTACAAAATTTGACCCACTTCACTTGAATCTATCAATGAAGGGGTTAAAATTGTATGACAGAGGAGGTTAGATGAGAAATTAGCAGATAGCTGTGGAACATAGATTAGAGTGTTTACAGCTGAGGGAAGAGAGATTAATCATGTACCTTGGATTCGAGAACTGCTGTAGAAGAATATTTATCATTTTAATAACTACGTTATCAGAATTTTCTTGAGAATTTATGAAGTTGGATGAGAAATGAGGTGTCATCACTTAATGGAAAGGGAAACGGTAGCGGTGTGAAACGCAATTCCATAGGGAAACTGTGGTCAAAGATGAATCCACTTCTCAAATCAATGGGAATGAAGAATAAAGAGTGATTTTGGAAACAAAAATCCATTTTGTATTCACAAGGCAAAGTAACAAACTATTCCTAAGTGAAAAAGATGTCGTTTGGGAGAAATTTTAGAATTTTTATGTGTATTCATATTCGTATGCATATCTCTGTGTTACTGATCAAATGCCTCTCTTTTGATTACAACCGAATATAGCATAGAACACTACATCTTCACTAGATGCTAACATTTTTAGCATTCATTTATTTAATTAATAAAGACTTGGTTTCACAGTCTTACCTCTTCCATGCTCAAATGTTTCAGAGAACACCTAAAAGGACAAATAGAGCATTAGAAGTTTTCTTGAGAATCATCTCCCCAAATTTCACTAGGATAATACTAACCTATCATTCATTTTAACTCTTAGCAAGTCACGAGTTTTCAGTAATAATAAAATGGAAAACAATTCTTTCATCAATCAATATCTTCTATTTTGCACGACGAGAGGTGAAAAAATTCCACGCATCATTATATACAAGAAAAGCAAGTAAACAAATATGAATGTATCAAACTTTGCATAAGAGTCATGCTTCTGTGCATAACCTATAGATGAACAGTCAAAGCTGGATCTTCCACTCACAGAAAGCATCTTTTTCCTTCAGAAAAACGTCCACCGAGCAACAGAAAGATTCATATTCAGTCCACGTTATCTTTCCGGTCTTTGAATATATGGAGATTGTATTGAAAAGGTTTCTTATTGAACCCAATTCAGTGTTGAACTTTTCTTGATGTTGCATCATATCCTCGACGATCTCCTCACTTTAAGAGGTAAATTGTCCTTATTCATCTCTCATTCTATTAATGGGAGGACTGCTGGTAATTCCCTGATTTTGTCTTTAATTTAGACTTTTTACTTTGGTGAGTTTAGATAAAAGGAAATTGGCTTCCGTTAAAAGCTCTGATATTACTCGGTTGGAGTGTTTACTGAGAGTTATACTACGGACTCATACGGTTTCATTTTCTTCGTAGTCATTATCTCGTTAGGGAAGGTAACACTTCTGTCACCTGCTTCTAAGGTACTTTGGTTGCTTTTATGAGAGGAAACAGGTCGGAATTCTGCTCGCGGTGGAAATTTCCCCTCGGCTGTAAAATTTTCGCCGAGTTCCTTTGTCACAACTCGCTCTAGGGCATGAGACTTAAGAGCACCTCCCGGAAAGAATCTGCCCACCGATTTGAAGTTCGCTTCCTTATGGAAGAATATTGAGTAAGAGGGATGTCGCTTTGCTGAGAAATTTGCAGACAGATACACGATTTTTCCTCTCGCAATATGTTCGGTTTTTTGCAGAATCATCCTATTTTCCCTTCCGGAGAATAAGGTAAACTGCTTTCGAAACGCTCTGAAATTATATATTCTGCTTAATGTTTCTTTCTCCTCGGAAGGAAATAGAAGCTAAAGAATTGCCGCGAGGATGCGAAATAGTTAAAGGGATCTGAACAGTTGAAAATAGTTGTCACGATTAGTTCCTTTATTGCTCACCTTTATCTTAAACACCTTCAATCGATTCAGTTCTTGGAAATTCTAGGCTTTTGGAGGTATTTTAATGCGATTAATTTTATGCAATTAATATAATCTTTAAAAAAATCTCTCGAGTGCTTTAAGCGTATATGATTAAGGCACATTTTGATGGGTAGGATGAGGCAATCTGATAGTTTAATGAGAAAAAATTGTTTATCTTAATTTAAAATCTTATTTATCTTTCTTCCCATTGACGGCGATGTTGAGATATCTCGTCATGAGAAGAGATAGACGAAAGATCAGTTTGATTCGAGTCCAAGAAAAGTCAAATTTTCGTTTACTATTAACAGTCCTATAAAACTAATCTGAGATATTTTAGGTTTTTTTCTGTACAAATAGTACTACCATATTTAATGTCTAGCTTCCACGTCGAGAATCAACGAGTACTTCAACTAGTGTCATACCTTTCCAGTAACTTGATCCCATTAGAAACTAATTCTCTTTCTTTTACATTTAATATCTTTAACTATCATTTCTGATACTTATTTTGAAGCTTTATTTAATTCCAGCCTCCCTTTGGTACCTCTCTCGAATCTGCAACAACTCTATTGATCGGTACAATTAAATATTACAATTATGATATAACAATAATTGTAGTGGCACTTCCAATCTCATCTTCTTTATGTTTGTTTCCAGTGTTACGAGGTGTTACGTGATTCGATGACCAAACTCAAGGGCACTTTATCGCCTTCAGGGCAGATGTTCGAAGCCGTCCACACTTACGTTCTGAACCCGAAATCCATAACAATGGGACTGCTGTACGGAGAGTTTGACCTTCAGTCGCATGAATGGTGAGCAGAATGTATCGTTATTTGTGATCATCGCCTTGCCTGTTTAATTCTTAAGGGCCAACAGTCACCTCTTTCAAAATGAAAGAGATCTGGGGCCGATAAACGTGCAAATCAAACGTATCGGTCGTTGCTACTTAGCATCGCAATAGGAAAGCGGAATATTTTACTCAAACGCCTGTATTTGGAATTGAACAGATGGAAAAGAGGTATCGCAAATTTCCATACGGAATTTTCAAGGAAGTTCAAAAATACCCAAAGCATGGAATTGTTATCTGTATATGGGTCGCGTGTTCGCTTTTAGTGAGAGCGGTTCCGGGCGCAAAATGTCCTCAGCCCTCGAAGCACTTTAACACTTTGCTATTATTCGAACTTCAACGAATCTCCATGGCGTTGGTTCTGGTAGTAGTATTGTTAGCAACTGAGGTCATTTCACACATGTTGGCTCCAACCGGGAATTGAACCCAGGACCGCTTTCATCGAAGTTGAACGCGCTGCCCGCTTGACTTACTGGAAGCCCACGCCGGCGTCGGTTCTCTAATGAAATATGACCAACTATATTTCTACGTTATTTCATAGATAATTCGCGTGTCTTTATGGTTAAAATGGTTTAGAGGTACTGATCCGGCTTCCGTTTCAGTATATTCTTATTTTTTGAAATAAAGGAAATCGATGCGACTTATTTACACGGTGCTATCCTCCGATCAGCTGACTTTGAACTGCCTGACGTGAGTTAGAGTCGGACTATGAAATTTCTCCTTCCTCAAAAAGCAACTTCATGTTTAGATTCAATAATGTAATTCCAAAGCAATACAGTTTTTTGTAAAAATATATGGTATATTCTCGTGATTTTTATTCACTTATTGGTATTATTATCATGGTGTAATGCGTAACATTAATAATTTATAATGGAGAAATTTTTCTAAATGATGATGATAATGGTACATAGATCAGGGGTGGCGAATTTATGGCACGCGTTCCTTTAGTGGCACGCGGGATAACTTTTCTTAACTCTGACTATCCCCTTTCTGTATTCTTCACTTAAAAATAAGGCATAATAAATGTGAATTATGTTCATTGGTAATGATAGTATACATCAATTATTACATTTTAATCCCATTTTTTACGTTATAAAATAGATAATATTTCATTCTATGGTTTGGCTTCCTATTGCATCCTTTAAATTTATCATAATGGCACTTTGTCTAAAGTTTCGCCATCCCTGACATAGATTCTTATTGAGTCAAAAATTACTGCGATTTAAATATCATAATTTTTATTACTTTCAAGTTAACCATAATTGGTCATGTTCTGTAGGTTCGTAGTCAAAGCAACCAGCACACTATTTACACTAATCCCTATCTCCTTCTATTTAAACAACTTCACTTTCTATTTCTAGCAAATCTATTATAAGTTGAAAGTTTTTTGAGGTGGTAGATTTAAGATATTTCATTATATCCTGTAATTTACCAGCTAACAATGCAGATATGTGATTAAAACTTTTATCCGAATGTGTAGCTGACTTTCATTTTATACATCTCCGATTTATTCAGAATATATTTGCTCTTCAGTATGCTAGGATTACTTTTGAGATTGATCAAAATTTCAGTTTCGGTATTTACTTAGTTATTAGTGATGTAAACCCCTCAAAATTAGTGTTTCATTCGGGATGAAACTTCTAATGCAAAATGTTTTCATGTGTCATTCAGTTTAGGCCACAAATAATGTATTTTCTGCATTCAGAATAAAATCTAACATTCTCAGATATAGGACTACTCAGGTATACACTTTTTTTCACTATTACGGTTAGCTTTAGCTAAACTCGTGTTTTAATTGACGTTTTTCCCTTAAATAATTTTAATCAGGATCTACATTCCAAGAGTAGCTCAACCTTTCTTTTATTATTTACTACCTGCGGGCGTTGGATTTCATGATAATATCAGCCATATATATTTCCATAAAATTATATTAAGCGCATTACGCTTATAGGTCACAAGATAGGAAAATGATCATAGATTCTTATTTTAGTCGTGAAATTTTCATATAAATTTGAAATTGCGAGAACTTTGATAAAATACACGGAAAATTCGTAATATTTTTCGGAAATAAACAACCCATCCCTTTGACGACTCAAACCATCTTGAATGTTGATTTCATGAATTATCCCATATAAGTACCCGGTGATGACCAGTTCTTATATTTTTCATAAGAAATTTACGTAAAGTAGGCTTTCATGACTTGAAAACAGTAGAATAAATATTATAAATAATGGTAAGAAATATATTGAGTTATTATGATCTTACGACAGATTTTTTTATGCTTGGGAGAACCAGATATATACGATAATAGATATATTTTTAAACTAAATTAAGTCCCGTCATGCTTGACGGGGGCGTTTACTAGTAGATTGATATCTTTAAAAAAATTCGAAAGGTACGATTTATTCGCTTTTATCGACATTTTTAATATTCCATATGAGTCCATATATAAACTCGAAGATAAATATTTTGAGAATCGTTTCATTTCATAAATAACCCGAAGGGAAACCAGAATGTTATCGAGCGGATCTCACTAACATTTGTATTTGGAGTTTTTTGGCGTTTTGTTTGTGAGTAAAGAAGGAAGTGGGACTTTTTGTATTTTTCCGATGAATTCTTCCTTTTCGCTCAACTAGCGGCACTGAGTCAACGCTGCCTTTCTTTATTTGACGAAATAGTAAAGCAGAATACGTATCGAAAAGTTATTCTTCTCTCAAGAATCATTTCCGAAAGTAAGCGAAAGAATGACGTATCTAATTTGCTATCTTACGAGGCTGTCGTTCAACACGGAATTGTGTATTAGAAAGAATTACTTTTCTGCCGAAGGATCAAGTTTTATTTGCGGATATTACTGAGATTGGATTCAGAATATTTGTGGCATTTTAGAAGATAGGATTGGAAAGTGTTCATTGATAATTTCATATATCTAATGTCGATTCTGTTTGCGTTTAGGATTAGAAGGTATTTTTCCTTTTATATAACACCTTGGACATATTATTTCGCATTACATATGATGAAGAATTTAAGTACAAAAAGCACTATGACTTCCTTTTGATTCCTTGGATTAATTAACCTATACCCCTTTTTTCCTCATCATAGCTCACAAATATGTATGCTGTACCTCTATCCCCCAATTTATTACTCTTCACTTTAGGAACATGGACATATGCAAGACACTCAAAAACCTTTAAGTGTCCAATGTTGACCCGTCTTCCTGTCCATGCTTCATAGGGCACTTGATCTTTCACTGCAACTGTAGGAGAAATATTTTTAGATACACAGCTGTGTGCACTGCTTCACCCCAGTACCTGCCACTCAAACCAGCCTCTTTCAGCATCGCTCTCGTTTTCTCTAAAATTGAGCGGTTGGCCCTTTCCGCAACCCCATTCTGTTCAGGAGTCCCACCAACTGTGAGCTATGATGAGGAATCTTTGGATGCCCTCACTTTTAAGAAAATCTGTAAAAGCCTTGGAACAATACTCCCCACCATTATCTCTTAGTACCTTCACAAATTTAACTATTTGCTTTTCAACAATGGTTTTATACAATTTGATTTTTTCTAAAACTTCATCTTTTGATTTTAACAAAGCGACATAGGTATACCTTGTCTTATCATCAATAAAAGTTGCAAAGTACTTGTGCCCTCCCAGAGAGACTTCGTCCATTGGCCCACAGACATCAGAATGTATTATCCCAAGAATTTTTTTAGACCTTTCTGATCGACCCCTTGGGAATGATGCTCTAGTCTGCTTTGCTTTTACACAGTTATCACATACACCTGTCTGCAATGAACATAACGTAAAACATAATATGGCACATAAGTTACATTTTTAATCCCAGATAAACCATTTGGACCATTCATTACAATATCGCCCATACCTTCAGTACGAAGTTTTTCATTTCCTGCACGATTAAAATCCTTCCCTTCAACAACTTTATAATTACTAAGCAGTTCTCTGTTGCCACACATATGGACTGATGCCCCTGAATCAACATATCAACATACCTGCTACCTACTTTACTAACAGCCGTCATTGCAGTGAGTAGACTCCACGCTGGAGAGCCTGAGTTAAGACTCTTACCTGATGGGTGATTTTGAAAGCCATCACCTTGCTTTAAGTTACCTTTATTCTTAAACCACCACTTGGCTGCTTTGTGTCCAGGCTTTTTACAAATGTAACATACAACCATGTCGTCTCTAGTCTGCCCACTCCCCTGCTGTCCACCTTGGTCTGAAGTCTGCTTCGGCTGGTGTTGTACTCTTCGCTGGTGTTGAATGCGATGGTGACTGGAATACACGTTTTTAGGCGCTCATTCCTGGCGATTCCCTGGCTGCCATCTGGACGATTGCTCCAAACCACAATGAGAAAAGTTTCTCCCTCCCTCCACTCTTGGCTGGAGCAGCCAAGAGTGCCCTTGACGATTCGTTTACACCCCCTTCCGCTGCCTCCTTCTAACTTTCTTGAATAAGAGCATTAGACACCATGTCGGGTGTCAATTCTTCTTCTCTCTTAACGCTCTTTTCGATGAGCTGGTGCAGCCACTTGTAGTCCGGTCTCAGATTTCTAAGCATGAGGAAGGCCACAAATTCATTATCAATGGGTTTGCCGGTTTCTGCAATCTTGTGTATCGTGTCTCTCATGCTCGTTACGTAGTCGTACAAGGACTTGAAGTTCGCGTGTTTTGTGTCCAAGAGCTGGTCCATGAGGCTGATGCACCGAAACACGCCTTTGTCTTCGAACATGTCGCACACATTTTTCCACGCCTCAGACGCTGTTTTTGCAGTCCTAACGTAAATTAAGAGATGCGACTGAATCGTGAGCGAAATTTTAGAGCGAGCTCTCAAATCCCTCTTCATCTCGGGCGAATGCATTTTGCCGCACATATTCCGGGGGTTCTTGAAGGACACAGTCGTACAAATCTAAATAAAGTTCCATCAAATATTTCCAGCTGGCTCAATTACTTTCCCCCTCGAGTTTTTGAATGGCAGGGAGATTACTGGACGCCAACGTGATTGTAGTTGTCGGCACGTGGGAAGAGATGAGCCGACCCGATCCCGCATTTTCGCTGATTCCACCATTTTCACTATAGCACATATCTTCGTTACTCATTATTCCCTTTTTGTTGCCTCTCTGTTAAACTTGGAGTCCGAGTTCTGACCATGTGTCAGAAAATGCTTCTAGATTCTACAATCCGCAAGGATGATCGCATCCTGGGCCCATAACCTCTTAAGATTATTTGTGGATATCACGCGGATGAGGATCGATATCAGAGGAAGGTGCAAAGGAACGTCTCGACTACATGGCTACACAAGCGGGACTGACTTCTTTATTCCTCATACAACACAAAGTACGTGCAAAGTATGAAAAATTTGCATATACTTAAAAACAAAAGAAAACCAAAATGTGCAGGATTAACCAGAGGATTTCAGAATTTCAACAGTCACAAGTGTTCGAATGCGGCTACTTAAGATGGTATTTCGTTGCAATTCGTAGATACTATCAGTCTGTTAGCGGCGTACTAATAGTTTTAGCGGACCTCGTGAAATACAACGCCCTTCTTCACATTCAAATCAGACAGCCAATCTTTGCACCAACTTGATATTACGCTTTGGACGTTCCGTATGATAGTAATGTCATCTTCTGACCCAAGCTCTCTCTATATATGAGAGTATCATCAACACATAGTCTAACTTTGATCTTTACATTTTCCTCAATGTAAATGATAAAATGACAAACAAAATTGGCCCTAGAACACTTCCCTGCGGAACTCATGATGTGATGCATACCTTATCGGATGAAATTCCGTCCAACGCTACCCACTGAGATTTGTTTTCGAGAAAAAATTTTAACCATATGATCACGTTCTTGTCGATAACATTGGTCTTTAGCTTTTGATTTAGTTAAATGTGGGACACTCTGTCAAATGCAATGTTAGATAAGGTTCTTGCAACCACTAATTTTCAGGAGTTGTGCGCCAAAATATGTACTGTTCCGCAAAAGCCAGAACTAAACTGCAATTCGAAAGGAAAGATACTGAGATAATGAAAGGCGCTTAAGACATCTAAAACTTTAAACTTTATAATAGGCTTCAAATCAGCCAAATCTCAAGAAAGCGTTCCCCGGCTGAAATCTGTAGCATAAGGGTAGGAAATTACTGAAGAGATGGCAGTAGTTTAGGAAACTTTTGGTCCTTTCCACCATAGATATCCTTTCACCTTCAGTGGTGTGCTTTCCTCTAAAAGAGGGTTGACAGTAAGGGAGGCTGAGTTCGTAGGGCAAGAAAGACAATCGCTCGGAGGAAACTTCGGATGATTGCGCCCGTCTTCTATTATTCATTGGTATCTTGCCTTGTGGTTTGACCGAATTGATTCGCCTTAAATCCGCTAAGGAGGGACCTCTTCATAAGTTTCCTTCCTCATTTTTTCTTTATAGCATTTTCTTTCTTATCTCGTAAGTCTATCCTCCTGACACTTCTCTCTGCTCTTCAGAGCTGTCCAGAACACGCTTCAGCCTCTTTTTTATTTCTTAAACCGATACCCTTTACACCTCTTCATATTTAATTCGCGAGACTTCATTGTTTAATGCCATCTAAATCCATAGAAAAATTTGTAGCAGTCGTTGAGACAATGTAGAGGTTCGTAACGGTGGTTAAAGTAAAACTACTTCAGTTTTCGACAGAGTAAATATATGAGAGAAAATTAAACATAATCCACAATTTCATGGTTCACTACGTTGAACCAACAAATGATTTTCAATTCGGTTAGAATCTAATAATTTAGGTATTTAGTAAATTTTGCCTATTAGATTGCTAATTAAAAAGAGCAAAGATGACAGTGCAGTCCATGGCAGTGCAGTGCTCGACTCCTCGAAACCTAGAAGATTTAGATGGCTGTTCGAAAACAATCAATTTTTAAAATTCACCGTCACCCGTATTCATATATTCAGCCGTATAATTCACCCGTAGGCCGTCACTGTGGAATCTTGATGACATCATCAGGAATTGTAGAATAAAACAAGTTTTTTTGAACAACAACGAAAATTACGTTTATTGTGGATTGGTAAATGTAATTGTCTTTATTGTTCAAAAAATAGTTTTATTCAACAATTCCTTAATCCATTTTTATTGAAAGAAAGTCCTCCGTATTTTGTGTACTTCATTAAAGAAAACAGCGATTGAAAAATACGCTGCGGAAACTTTCGATAAAAAAATATTTATTTCATCAAAGAAGTATTACTTTTAGAGTCGCACTCCGGTCTTTTTCTCCAGGAGACCGAAAAAACTTTACCTAACATTATGTTACCTTACTTTGCCGCTAGTATTTCTTCCCGTAATTTTTCAGCGCTTTTTAAATAATTAAACTACATCGGAAAACCTACTTTCATAAACATAAACATTCCTAAAGGAATCTGTAGCAATTTACGGTATATGCTTAGGATGTTTACAAAATTTATGCTTCAACTTTTCTTGGATGAATCTTGATGTTTACGCTTCATCTTTTCAGCAATGATTGCTTTCAGCGGACGCTAAATTTATGTATGTACTCATACATACTTCTAAAAATTGAGAAACTGTAAGAATGAAAAGAATTACCAACAAAATTATGGTGAAGTTATGAGGTCTTTGAATTAATCTCCTGTCAGAAATTAAAGTGTACTGGGAAAATTTGAGGTCACTTCAAAATATTTTTTAGACAAAATATTTACTTTCAGAGGAAGTACGCGGTAGACGTAATCGGTATCATGCGAGTCCCTGCTACTTCGGCCGATTTGATAAGGAGCGTAAAATAAGAAAAATAGATGCGAGGACAAGTCGTTTAAGGACTCATTCCACGGACGATACGCGATAGCAGTAAGCAAAGATCGATTGCTCGGTGTTGCTGTCATATGCCGGAAGGCTGCATAATGAATATGCAAATTGTAGTTACTATTGAATGTTTGCAAGTTGACGGTGTATATCGCATGAAGACGCCATAATGAGATTTGAAAGATTTTACTTACACTTCATTGGTTACATTTCTCTTAATGCAAAAAAAATTGGTGAATCATTATTTGACGTGGGCAAGAGCGGTAAAAGGAAAGAGAAAAATCTGAAATGTTGCGAGGATATATAGTGAGAGCGGAATACGGCTCGACATACGTGGAGACGACGGCTCGTAATGACATTTACGGGAAAGGAGGCACTCCATACATGTGCTTCATTAAAGGTCTCTGGAAGGAGCGTCATTAAGCTAATATCTCTATGACTACACCCTCTTTCCGTTGACTCGTGCGACTTTCATTCAAAGCACTCTCACTAGGAATGTTAAAAGATATCCGGACAGATTCAAAGTGGTTTCTAGGAAAACGACATAAACCATGGAAAACTGAAAAGCACCAAGTAGCGTAATAGCGCATATGGAAAGTTTCACGCGTTTTTACTCCGTTGCTTTCAAGAAAGTTTTGATCTAGTCCAATACGAGGTAGGAATCTTTTGAAGAGATAACTTTTCTTAGTTAAAAATATGAAATCGTATGCATTGCGCCGTAAACTATCTTTCGCCTATTCTGATCCACGTCTTGATGAAAGAAACAATTTTCATTCTATATTTTGATGAAGAATGGAAAAAATGTGTTTATTGTCTTTTAGTATCAGTCTCTTTCATGGCTATGATAATGCAAAAGCAGATGCTGACTAATCGCATTCATCTTGGTCGCTGCATATCGAATGTTACGAATATAAAAGTATTAATCGTAGGGTCATTGAGTCATGGGTCATGCATTTCCGTGGACTTCTTCCTTTCGTAGTATTATGGCTTATTGAGGAGATCATTCTGTTTACTCTTCATTCTGCTCAGTCGCCTCATTCCCTCTCCAAAGCTTTTGGCAGCCAATAACGAAGGGATTGAGGTCCAACCTTCGGACTGATGTTGCTGACAGAGAAAAGGTTCAAGTACTTTTTTCTTTAAACGACACAGAATCAGGAGTGACTTTGTGGTAAGAACACTCAAAGATTCCATTGATGTACTCAATAGATGTGGCGTTTATCGTCTCAACTACAACGATTGTGATGGTTTTAATGTGGGGAAAACTGCAAGGTGCTTCCGGACCAGACAGAAGGAACACAAACACGCCTTCGTCCATAGCAATCCCTCTGTCTCCCACTTCAGCAAACATTTATTGGAAAACGGACATTCTAGTGAATTTGATATGACGGTTTCACACTTGTGTGACCGTAGTGCTAGGATTGACGCGTTAGAGACTGGAAATATTGAGAGGTTCTTCCTCGAATATTTTGAATGAATACTTGTTTCCCAATCCCTCTCCCATTTTGAAAACCATCGTTTCCCACCTCACCCCCTCCTCCACTTCTACACCCTCATGCTAATGTGCCATCCTTTGTCTCTGTGCCTTTCATGCTGTTCCTTGATTTTGGTTTTGCGTTGTACTTCCTTTATATGCTACCTAACCCCTTTGACCTCCTTGCCGGTGCATTCCTGTCTTTGCCCCCTCCTCCTTTTCTCCCCCTCCCCACCTCACCTTACTCCCGCCTTCCTTTCTCCCTTCCCCCCCTTTTCCCCCTCGATTGTTTCCTGATTTGTTCCTCGGACTGCCCCTCCACCCCCTCTGTTTTTGTACATATTCTATGTTTTATCCCTATCAGTCACCTGATGATGCAGCCATGCTGCGAAACCATGGTCGTGCGTGTATAAATCTTGTGGTTAAGTAAAAGTTTTAGTTAAAATGGAGTTTTATAACCTTTTTCTTTGTTCATTGTGAAGACAGAGTTATACCAGGTGTTACTAGAGAAGATTAATTTTTATCTTTAGGTCTCTTATTTAAATTTTAATGCTGTTGAGTAAACATAAGGATGGTCGTACATTAAAATAAAAAGAAGACAGTTTTCACAGTTTCTTTTTCCTCAGTTTATTCCTACGAAATACTCATCTGTATTCTTTTTGTTTTGGTTTGATGGTGTCCTACGAAACCTTCCTCCGTGAATTTTATTGTGATCGTAATCTTCTCATGGATACAAGTTTAGTTTATGTTATACTTTTAATGAGATATTTTCTGTTATGTTACATTACAGAATAACAAAGAGGCGCATAATTAATATGGTATGTGTTAGTCCTTACCTTGTTCACGAGTTATTTGAAGAATCCTTTCTAGACGAAGTTGCCTATGAAGTCAAACCTTTAGCCTTGGGATAAACCTTTTTAGGGATATCTTGGACTCTATGGAGAGAGTAAAATAAAAGCTCGATGTTAGTAAAACATTTAAGAATTAACTTCCAGAGTCTGATCGCTGATTACTCTATTTTACATTTTACTTCTCTAATCTTTATTGAGGATTACCTGAATTGATTTATCTCTCAGCAAATTTCCTTGGAAAGTAAAATGATAATTCGGAACACTGTAATGTATCTAAGTTCATCTTTATGGGTTAATATGATCATTATTATTGATCAAATTTATGGCTTCAATAATCATTACCGGTATTATTAGGCAACAAACCGAAATACGCTCTTTATAGCAGCGACTCCTCACCTTTTTTGACATGTTTACTTTGCTGTAATCTTTTCCCGAAACATCCTTTACATCCTTTGGATGTATTTTCTCATTTGCATAGTATCTGTAATTTCAGACTTGTTTTGAAATAACAAAGTCACAGTTCCGTCGCCATTCAGGTGAACTAATCGCATCATGTAAATATGTTTACCATTATTTCAACGATAATATTTTTGCGTGTTATTGGTAAATCCACCCTAAGGCGAACTGTTATCAGAGCTCGGGAACAGTTGTTTTAAAGAGTTGCCATGAAAAGGACTTTTAGGAAAGAGTGAACCGAGAGAGGAATGTGTTCGGCGATAGGCGTTTTAGCATAATGTGTAGCAGTGCCGTTGACGTTTATGAACTTTCCATCGATCCGCACCACTGTTCACTCCGACACTCTGTCTGACACCACTTCCTACTTTGCTGAATAATCTACGGAAATGAAATCGCATTAATCAATCCATTCGGTAGGTATGTACGTATATTCGAGGAATTTTCCAGGCTTTAAATTAAATTTGCCTTTTCGCGTACTGCATTACTTTAATTCTTAGGGGAATAGAGACTCACATATCTGTGGCTCTTGGCTTCTTTCTTTTCTCTTGGCTTTGTTATTCTGAAGAGTTCAGTTGTAAGAAGTTAAATATTTGATATCCTAGATTCACTCTCATTTGGCTTTCTTTCGCTTTTCAAGAATTTTCTACGGTAAATTGTAGCAAAATTAAATGTTTTTCAGTTTCGCCTTAATTGGCGAAACATATTTTTTATTTGTATATTTGGCTTAACATTTTACACTGAACTTTCCACACTCGTTTTTTATCATTCGTCTTTACTTCGTTGTTTGTATTTTTTATTCTAATTTTATTCCAGAAACCGTAACTGTCAGAACAATTTGTATCCATTCGTTAGGTCACAGATGCTCAAATATTTCTTTTGAAAGTTAGACGTCCGATGATGAATCTATCCAAAGTATTTGCTAAGCCATAAAATTTGTATTATTCCCAACTTTTCTCTCTTGCTATATGCAAGTCAAGTGGTTTTTCTATTTTACCATTGTTTATTTAATCACTTTTTCTTATGATAATAATAGACTTTATTAATTGAAAATACCGGATAGCCACATTGATAACGCGCCTTCCTTTGGTGGAAGCGACCCCGATTACCCTCTTATATTTTACTTTGTTGAGTTGAGTGTTTTCTTACTGGGACAACTCTTCTCAATCCAGCATCGGTTGGTTGTGTTTGGGAGACTTTTCGCAATAAGTGAAGAAAGGACTTCGGAGATTAAATCAGTGAAATTGAAAACTTCCAGTCTGATGTGACACTAATTTAGGTGATAAAAATACAGAATAATCTGAGAATTATATTGCGAGGAAGAAGATGCAGCTGTAACTGTAATCGCGCTTAATCATTCTTCTCAGACTGCTCACAAGAAACGAAGAGTGAAATGCGTATCGCGTCGGGCGTGCATTATAAAGTCCCTCCGAAACGACGCATACGAAGAGCGAGAGACGGACAGCTCCATGACTTCGAAATGACACTGGTTTATTCAGAACGTTGTCCGGGTCCGCTTGAATGGAATAGAATGGAAAGAGCATTGCAGATTTCAAATTATCTAAAAAGTAAATCGAGTTTTCACTGAGAATGAATTTATCGTGTTTGAAGTAGATAATAAAATTAATTTAGTACATTGGTCCAGGTAATTCTGGCATTTGCGCTATCGAGTGAATACTATTTTAGCGAATTTATTCCATTCTGCTTCGTTTCGTGTGCGATATGGATTGGTATTCCATAACTGGCAAATACATAATTCTAATTGTTTTGGAGCCAATATATTTAAGTTATGGCATTATTTTACAACGAAGAAAGGAATATCGATGCGTCTTTGTATTCTCACGATTCAAAGAAATGTATTACTAATGAAAATGTATTATTCATTCGGCGTTAATGGAGAGGAAACGTGTGCAAATATTAATTAGCGTTGTACAGATGTGGCAGTTTTACAACCACACTGAGGATTGTTTCCTGTTTAACATACGATAAACTATATTGAGTGCAGAGCACAGAGCAGTAAGGGATGGGAGGGTTTTAAAAGCTTAATCGAAACGCCAAATGTTTTAGGAAGAAGTCATAACCATAAAATAAAACTTAGGCCGCAAAGAACTAATATAGCCAAATACTCTTTTTTGAAGAGAGGCATAGCCGAGTGGAGCATGTTACCGGGATCGCTCTTTGAGTCCTTTCCTGAGAATCCCAAAATCATTTAAGAAGAAATGTGCTCTCACAATGTAATTGTAAAATATTAATTGGTTATTTGTGTATCGTTTTTTGTATAATTGATTAATTTGTTATATGTATTTGTTAAAATAGTTGTAAAAGTAGTATATCATGTGATGTAAATAGGTGCAAATTTAGTGTATTGGTGTGTGTGTAATTTAAGAAACGAAATGTGAGAGGAGTAGGGGATTGCCTGGTAGGGTGATGTACGGCGGGGACTACGTGTGCCCCGGTACTGCCACAGAAGCCGTGAAGGCCTACCAGGAACCCTGAAAAATCTTGATGATAAATGATAATTTAATGATATGTAATGGAGGTTAATGTTTCGTTTTCATTATTGTAATTTTTAATTCATTCCGTTATATAGCATATAGTTAATTATTGTATGGTGACATGACCTTAAATTTTAACTAAATCATTATTATCTTTAATTAATGTATATATAAACGCTGCCACCAGACTTCTGTCTAACTGCGGCGAAACCTGTAAATAATAATAATAATATTGTTTTCTATTTTCGAAAATAAGGCAAGGGCGACATCAAAGTATTGAGTTTATAGCGTTCCTTTTGCTAATTTAGTCCTTTAAAGAAATACTCTTATTTCATATCTGATTTTGATAAGAAAGTAATCAAGGATAAGCGTATTCATATATTGGAATGCACTATTCAATGATGTCACAATAATTTAGATTGGAATCATGTTTTATTGCACTGTGGAGGGCTATCCTTCCGAGTTTCAAAAAGATCTGTTGATTTTAGTAAGAGTTGCCTAAGTTCTCGTCATGTGCAGATGGAGAAGCCGCCAGTGTCTTTATTTATGACCAGGAATATTTATGAGAGAAGGATTGGAAAAAATTAAATTTTGTAAAAAGTTACCGAACGATGAATTTTTAGAAAAATGGAATATCTACGATTATTTTGATTCTATTCTTAAAACTTATCTTTTATCAACTTTTCACGATATTTTATTCGAACTTACAATAGTATGGCAAAATTTCCGATTATACACAGAGCATAGAATGGCTTGGAGATGTTTGTAGGACGTTCGCTGAAGATTGACTTGGTGAAAATTTACTTTGACAAGGGAGATAATTAAGTTCATGAAGTATCACGCTTTCCTTAACTCGTTGGCATTTATATGTATTATTTAATGTAATTAATGCTTACTCATTACAATTTCGATGATTTTGTTTAAAAATATTTCTTTGACTATTTCTTTGTTAGCCATCCAAACGTATCGATGTATTTCAGTTTGCTTTAATTTTTATAATCGGAAGAGATGTTCAAACGTTCCATTCCTTGACGAAATAATGAATGAGTGATTTCTTTAGAACTGATTTTACCATTCTATTGAATGTAAAATGAACCAAAGTTTCCAAACAAAATGAACCAATGAACCAAAGGTTTCCAAAGAATAATGGTTTTAAATTCTATTTATCTATAGGACCGATGGTATATTATCCTCATTGGTACGCCAGGGTGCTTGCGCAGCGGCTGGCGGTGGAGAAGTGTTAACGAGCGATGGAAGTCCGGCAAAGGACATCGATGGTAACATAATAACCGCAGAACCGAATCCAGACCATCGGTGGTACGTTTTCGATGGCCCAGTCGATGCCATTTGGATAGAGAATTTGAACACTGTTTTGGATGACAATAAAAAGTTATGCCTGAGTTCCGGAGAAATAATCAAGTTAGCTCCCACTCAAACCATGATGTTTGAAGTTGCCGACTTGGCCGTAGCGTCACCTGCAACCATTTCCCGGTGCGGTATGGTGTACTTGGAACCGGCAGTCCTTGGCCTTACTCCTTTTGTAACTTGCTGGATAAATAGGCTGCCTAAGGTAAGGGGTGAAATTATGTAATCGCTATTTAATTACCTTCGAGGAGGTTATTTACGGCATCGATTTTTCTCTGGTTCATTTGAATTTTAAATTCGGAGAGGTGAGGTTTACGGAAAGATGCTGAGCGTGTATATTTAGAGTTTTAATGAAGCACTCTTTACTGTTTAGTTAAACTTCTTAGATCAAAAACTCCTTTAGACAGAGAGGATTTATATCAAGTTTTTTTAAAGACATGTTCTAATCTTATCTGTTGCGTGTTATACTTCAGTGTGGAGCCATAATCATTCATTAAATAACGCTAATTATGATAAGAAGAAGTCATTTCACGTTGTTCCACAAAAAAATGTACTGTTTCGTAGTAATGCTTGTATTATATGCTATCCATTCAGTTTATTATTTCATCAACATTGTTTTCGGGGAATTTAATTTGGATGTTCATTTTTCTTCGAATACAGCGTTCATTTATTTTAACAGTTTTATTAGCTCACAGATTCGATTTTATCATCGTTTTAATATTCTATTTTGCGTAATTGCGAATTCACCATAATGGATGAATGATGATAGCACATTTATTTTATTAGTTTTAAGATCTTCGCAGCAGTACGACTTATAGACTGCAACCAATTATAGACAATAACTAACTTACTAATACCTCTGCAGATAAAATCCCAAATGGTGTCATTAAAATTGTACATTACGGTATGAGCCTTCCCCATGAAGGAAAAAATCTCACCAATTCATGTATCGTGTACTAAGAATAAATGATTATAAGCCTTTATTCCTGTAAATACCCTGTACGCAATTGAAAGTGCAAGAATAAAACTCCGTTTGTATCTATTTTGCCATAAATCCATTGGACTTTGAATGAAAATCCGCACATATGAAAATGATTTTTCGGCATTGCTCTAGCATTAGTTGGAGGCCTAAAATACAAAAGGCGGTATTTCTATCGAAGCGTCTGCTTTATATGTGTTATGCCGGGTCACTGTAACCTCTCATCGAGCCCACCTCGGGGGGGGTTCTACGATATCGTTGCTGTACCGAAAAGGTTTATAGGAATTTAACGCGAGAAAGAATCAATTGGTGGCCATGAATGTCGCACTTCTTTTTTTCTTTTATAACTTATAATCCTTGGTGTCTCTTATCATGGTGGTTTGTTTCCTAAAATTTCTTCAATAGTTCGTACCCAAAAATCATTTTTTTTTTATTTTTCACTTTCTCGCAAAACAGGTGAGAAAATAATAAATGAAGAGTATTACAATTGTTCTCAGTACAATACATTAGTTTTATTCATGGAGGGCTAACTATTTTATTTTAATATCTTCTATAACAGAAAAGTGCGATTAATTTTGATAGAGCTCTTAACTTTCACGTATTCATTTTCCTTTGATACATACTTATCATTAACAAATCCGCGTCACAAAAGAGTCCAGCTGTGATGTCAAGGATTCTCGACACTCTCGTTTGGGAAAAGCTTACATCTTTATCTTATTTTCCCGAGATTCATTTATTCAAAGAAAGAATCGTTTAACTTTTATTCTGACTTATATCTTGATTTCAAACGGATTAAAATCAATTTCTCGAAACGGATCCTTATTTAAGAAACCCTTTTATTTTATGTTTCTAAATGAAAGATTAAGAATAATTTTCGGCCTAATTCAACGTTCTTTACGGATTGTATAAGCGTCTCTCTCACTCTTAAGTCGGTCAACACAGATTCCCGTTTGATCACTGAAAATCCTTTCACAACTCGATTCTATTCCTCTTTCACATTCTGTGGTTTGTAAAAAAGCTGAATATCTCTCTAATTTTAAGAAAGGATTTTAAAACCCCTCCAGTAAAATATTTTAAATAATATTTAAAATACGTAGAATTTTATTTTTTGCCACTGCGTTGTCCTTCAATTCATTGGAAATGGAAATATGAGTAACTATCGCAAAAATGAAACGTAATTGAAATTGCAATACCGAATTTGTTTGTTTTTGTTTACTTTGTGCTTGCAAAATTGTAAATATTATGACCATAAGATCGAATTTCCTTGCGAACAAAGAAGTGATTCAACAGATCAAAAATGTTTTGACGTCATTTATTACGACGATATTTCTGAAGTGTGATAGTTCTTTATTGAATTCTTTCTGGATATCGGTATAATTAGTAGCCTATTAATCATGGAATAGTGCTTTGAGATAAGAAGAAAAAGCCTGGAATGCTATCCTTGAGCAGCTTATCTTAAGCGTAGACAAATATTTCATTAAGGTAAAATTAAGAGAGGTTCTTCATTCATAACACGATAGTGTAATTTATGGAATGCGGATGTAAGAGCGGATGTAACCAATTTTTAGCTGTTAAATTATTCTTTTTGGTCCAAAATAATCATTTAACAGCTAAAAATTGGTCCAGTTAAACATGAAGTTTATGTATGCATTAAAAGTTGTAAGGTCCAGTCCATCAAACACCGAATTACTTGGTATTCCAATATTATCGAATATCTCCCGCATTAAGTGAATTAAAACTTTCTTATTCCGCTATAGATATTCGTCGTTAAGTATGGAGTTAGTAATAAAATTATTGAGACTTGTTGGAAAAAATCTGTGCCAACTTCCTGCCCTTCCCTTTGTCTTCATTGATATCTAAGATTTATCCTTCTGATGGAGTTTCTCCTCTTCGAAATCAATTACGAATACCTTCCTAAATTATCCATATCTAATCTCTTCTTATAATGAAAATTATTTAGAGCGATAATTATCTTATATTGCTTCAAATAATCTAGTTTTTAGAACTAGTTAAAAAGTTGATGGAAAGGAGAACAACCCTAAGGATAACACACAAGGAAAAAGGTAACTTGACAAGTGAAAGAGTGCACCTCGGAAAAATCTCAAGGAAAAACGGACATGGAAATGCTGACAGGACCAGGATTCGAACATGGAATTTCCCCCTTTCCGGGCAGATGCTTTAACCAATTAAGCTATCGAGCTAGAACATATTCACAAGCCGTTTTGGGATACTTTGTAGGCAAGGGCTAATAGGATTTCGTCTGACTTTAAGTCCTGGTCCTGTCAGAATTTTTTTGTGTCCGTTTATCCTGGGATTTTTCCTATGTGCATGCCTTCACGTGCAAAGTTACCTTTACCCTTTTCCTAGCTGAAAGGCTATTCATATGAATAAATTTCACGGGGCGTTACAATTTATGTCTAAATTCATTTAACAACCATTGGCTATTACTACGTTAGTTACCGTCATCACCGTCTTTCATTTCTCAAACGTTTACGGATATATCATCAAAGAAATCGTATAAACATCGAAAAGAAGACAAACTTTGGCCATACTATGGCCGTTGTTCTAATCCGTGGATCCATGAAACATTCAATAACGGATAGATGTATGTTTCATTTCGATTCACATGAAATTCATGTTTAAACATACAAATTCCCACTCGGGAATATTGAAATTCGGAATTCTGGAGAATTGAAATGATTTAGTGAAATGCAAACAGACTTATGCAAACTTATGACTTCTTTTCTAATATTTCCCTATGGAGTTTAGATCTTATGGGATAAGATGCATTTTGCAAAGAAAAATTGTAAATTGGGTCGTAATGCGATCAGATAGTTTACAGTACTTTTTTCGTATAAAAACAAGTTAACTTCGGCGAATTTATTTCACGGAAATATCGAAGTTTTTTTCTGTTTTCTTTCTTCAAGACTAGCAGAATCGTTTCAAAAAACTCTACAGTGCATTTCAGTTTGTTCTGAGGAATTATGTTTACTTTTCTGCTTACCTCGACTCTTTATTATATCTTCAAGACTTAGGGAGGAGAGGAAATAAACTATCAGCCTAGATTTTGATTTTTAAAATAAAACTGAAACAGAGCGATGGGCGGATATCGTAAAAGCTTTCTGAAACTTCTTCAGGGGATATTTATTGCAGAGAAGATGAAGTTAGAAAAATTACGAGCCCCAAAGCATCAAGTCGAAGTTAGTGAATGGATTAGAGGAAGACGATGGGATTATGACGAAGCCGATCTATTTAAAGAGGGAAGGGGCGTGAACTTGATGAAGCAAATTATCAAAGTTTTGAAGCGGTGTGTGCATGCATATAAAGTAGTGTAATACTTTGGTTACGTATCAAGAAAAATCTTCATCTTGCACAGTATGCCTTATTATGTGTGCATAGTATTTGTTAGCTAATGGTAGAGGGTTCAAGGATATTAAAGGCCGGATAATGACTTGAAGCATCAATTCAAATGCAGCAATTCTGTCCATATGCCTAGTTACACGAAATTTAAAGAATATATGATACACTGGAACAAAAATGTAGAAAAATAATTATCGACATTGCCGATAATTATCGCACTCTCAATGGATGTTATTCTTGGGATACATTATGACCCCAAAAATATTTACCTACCCAAGCCTTATGGTGATGCATCTTGAGTTTCTATTTCATATTATGCATTTATACAATTTATTAACTAATGACCCTTTTCGGATTCAGCTAGCTTTAAATACATTTCAGTGGCTCTGAAAGTCTCAATTAATTGAATTTCTATTTTCTCATTTATCTGAGACCATTTCTAAAATCCATTGTGATAGCATTCAAGTCCATTCCAATTTAATTATATCCCTGATTTTGAATCTATTTTACTCTCTTTGGTCAACATTTCCCCCAAAAGTAAACAAACTTTCCGGCCTCGTGTTAATGGATTTAAGTAATTTTATAACGGAACTGCCGTAAAGCTAGAATATAGATATTCATATATTGCGAATGCTTCTAAGATTAGTTTTCAGCAAATGTTCTTATTTTTTTAAATAAATATTTAGTATCATCGATGATAGGATGCTTGTAGTAAGCATTTTGCTGCTAAATTGTCCCAAGTTTGAGAATTTAGTTTAAAATTAATCCAGCTGTTAATTATCTTGGATTGAAAGAAAACATTTTAATGTAGTCAACATTTCTTACTTTTGAGTACCTTCCCTTCTTAAAGTAAATAGAAATACACGAAGCAAACTAAACTCGCAAAATGAACCGCTAATTAACGATAAATTCATTTTTATATTTCTTTAAAGCTAAGCAAAATTTTTGCAGTTCTGAAGTCCCTTATTTAAGATATATTGGAATTGTATTGTCGGTTCTAGGTTTCCGCGGCGATCGGTTGTTCTCAGCATGATGATTTCGGGTTCCTCAGCGTATCTAATAGCGACGACGTTTCTTCGACCTGCCGTCGTTTCACCTGCAACGACGCGTCGTTGCTATTGTCTACTCCAACGCGGTGGAACTCGAAATCGTCATGCTTGGAATTGTACTGTTCCATTTTTTTTTGAAGTTAAATCGATAATTTTCGGAGTCTTTAGAGCCACTAAGTATCGGTTGCGGAAAGAATGCGCAAATAGGGTCAATGAAAAAGAAATGATTAAATTTCAAAAGATAATCACTATTTTGATTAATCTTTATCTAGGAATCCTTTCTTAGCTGTTTACGTTTCTTATTTGATTCTTGAAAACTGTAGGTTTCATCAAAAAATCTTCAAGGATAATTATCCTTCAACGTAGACTGAATTCATTGAGATTAATTAATTACTTCATTCATTATTCCATAGGTATTATAGGTTTGGAGTAAACGAGATGTAAACAGGTATTCGCATCGTTTATTGGAGATAGGGGCCCCGTATTATAAGGAAACGTAAGCAACGTATTTCTTCGTTCGTTTATATAGAGGCAAGAAAATATTATCAAAAGTAGCGTATGCTCTTTCATGTATGCTGTGGGTTGCGAAAACTTTACGAAGCCTCGAGGCCCAAATGAGTTTCCGGAGTGAAACAACTCCGTGAGACTTTTACATCTATATTTCTGTCTTTTACCACTAAATCTCAAAAATGCTTGAAGATTAAGTTTTATTCGAAATCACAATCCGCATGACGCAATGTTATGACGTTTCTCATGTTTTGATCAATGTCTCGATCATGTTAACTTCCCACTATCTAATGTCGTAATAGTTTATATTATTCTCATTTTCAAAGCTACCTATCGCCCTTATCTTATACAGTATTCTTTAATCTCTTAAATTTTCCGCTCGCAATAGAATTTTCTATTTAAAGACATTGAGACTACCTTGAGTGACAAACTATCTTGACATGGAAACATAATATAGTTTTCACTGAAAGATTGAGTCTTGAAAATTTCATTCTGTAATTCTGTCGACAATGGTTTCAGAAAAACATGAAAATAGCATATAATTGAGAAGTACCGAATAAAGTAGGTTAGGTTAGGCATTAAAACACCCCATGCCATACGCCACTGGCGATTTGCGGCGACCTAGAAATTTAAATCTATCCTTTGCGTTTCAAGACTACACCATATTAGGAAATACCATACAGGGTATCCTAGTTAAGGCAATATTACACCCCTTGTAATACGTAACTTCTGAAGATTCCTTGATACATCATAACATCGAACCCATGGCCAATAGGGGAATCATCTTTACTACATGCAGTTAAAACCATATATTCTAACAATATCGTGAATTTCAACCTTCTATCTTAACGGAAAAAGCTCTAAACCAATTTTTGAAAAGCTGCGCAATCTAGGTATTAAATTGCAAAAACAACAGTTTTTGGGACCTTCTAGAATCGAACCCAAGGTATACAGGAGGAAAGTCTCAATAATTTTCTAGTGTATTCCCTAAGGTATTCATGCAGAAAATTCACCGTTTCAGTGACGCTTTTCCTTTACCGTAAAATGCCAAAAACAAATTATTGAAAACTCACGCGATATACAAAATCGCGAAAAGTACCTTATTTTTGGCCTTCCATCATCGTTGGGTGGAAAGTTAAAAAAATTGTTAGAAACCAACGCGATGCACGAAATCGCGAAATATTACCCTGTTTGGGACCCTTTAGGATCGAACCCATATTAAGTAAGAGCGAGGTCTCAATTATTCCTTAGTGAAAAACGCTGGGTCTCCACGGAAAAAAATCGCCGGGTCAATTACGGGCGATCGCCGACCGTCCGTTCATGGTTAGAGTTACTTTCGTTTATACATATAAATACATGTAAAAGGTCGTTTACTTTTACTCATACATGGAATAATGTCTAATGTGGAAGTAGCTACATTAGTTTAGAGAAGATTTCGACAGATTTGATAACTATGGATACGATTTGATCACGAAATCGTTGAGTGGGAAGCGCTTAAGGAAAATGCGAATGAAATCCAAAATATTTGCACAGGCACATAAGTTGAGAACAATAATCAATCTTTATTAATATTTATTGTGTGATCCATAATATTATGAAGTAAGTCGCGAATATAAAAAATAAGTCGTCCTGCCGTGCACGGGGAAGATGGATTTTGTAATGCAACTCATCTTCAGAAAATATTTATTTAGTGTAATATTTGTAGGTACATGATGAAGACTGTTGTTGCTCGAATTTAATTATTCATATTCAATTAAACCGATTCGTTATTCTTTCGGATATCAAAATGCATACCACCCTCTTTCCTTATTCAGTGGAGAAAGTAAATAACACCAATATCCGCTTTACGAATATAAATTATGTAGCTTTCCATCTCGCTCGCACCTGCAAATGACACGGTAGTCATTGTCGCTCATATTCTGAGATATTGAATTTTTCTTTTCGACAAATCGCAGGCACATTTTCACTACAACGTTCGAAATGCGTGTTTCACATTCGTCTCCTGTAATTAAATGGAATGAACTCGCATGCCCGTAAAAGCTCCATTGTATTACCGCAGACAGCAGAAGGCAATGGGGCTTATCCTGATTGAATGTTCTGGAAAGTTTACTCTCCTTCAACAACAAAACCTGTCGTATTCGAGAGATTCAAAAATTCTAATTACTCCTCTTGTCAGTCGAAAGGTTCCTTGCTCAGCGGATTCTCGCTCTATCTGCTTTAACTGAATGCCTCGCACACCGAACTCCTCCCCCACCAACCGAGACTTCTCCTCACTCGACCGGAACAACTGCCCCTTGTTTGCATCCTACCCTTCATTTGCTTGTTCTCCACATTTCATTCCTATTTAGTGTGGTAATTTACTACACTAGGCCCTAGGCATTTATGCACTTTCTATCATTTCCTCTCATCAACTAGGTCAAAGAAAATTTTTAATTGGTGAGAATATTAAAGGATACCTATCTCATAGTTTTGTTAACTGAAAGAGATTGCAATATTTCGTATTGTGTAATTTTTATCCTTGCTTTATAGAAAAACTGCCCCGAATGCCGAAGCAGAGCAATAAACTCTGACGTGAACGCATTAGTATTTCTGTGACTTAAATGAAACACCGTCCATGCAAATGCCGCGAGAAAGTACTGAATTCGATGGAAGTAAATTCTTAACTTATGCAAATTACTTACTTCTGTAAATTACTTATGCATTCCAAAAGATTATCCTTATTTATTTTGTTTGAAGAATTTCCGCAACAGCATTTACTTACTAATCAAATTTATCATTAAAGCCTAGTTAATTTACTTACAAATTTATGAATAAAATAATGCGTATTGTCTCTTCAGAAACATCCTGGCGTATGACGTTTATCTATTAAATATTAAATTAAAAATACTAT
>KZ308606.1:0-42536 GCA_000376725.2 Ladona fulva
CAAAAGTGGTGAGTTTTTTCGTAGTTTAACCAACAAAAGAACTCTCTTCTATCGTTTAGATTAGTCAATAATTACGAATTATAATGAGATATATAATTAAATAATGAAAATCTCATTTTTATTGACAATGTTTCCTAATTCATCCTAAAGGTGAATTAGGAAACGCAGTTGTCTCGGTTGGGAGAAATAAAATCAACCATCAGTGGGAGCTGTTTAAGGTCAGTGCTTCCGCTGTAAGCATAAGAGGAAAGTATGTAAGGTTTAAAGCGCATGGATGGAATCTTAATCTCATTCCTGCCCACATTAATAGCGCTATATATATTTATTCCTACCGGTTTGAGACGCGAGATGGAGTCTCGCGGTGGGCGGACGGGGGAGAATGGTCTTACAGAGTGAGAGAGAGAGGGGTAGGTATGAACCACCTGTGTGCCTCTATGGCTATCCATCTGACCATATACGCTTCTTGCTTCAAGACGAGCTTTAGTTACCCTCTTGCATTCGTCATTTTATTCGACTTAGAGATTTTGCTATTCCCTCTCCTCATCATATTCACTTATCGAGGGAAACAGAATCTCAAAGCATCATTTTCTTGAATTGGGCATTTTATGAGAATATTAATTACATTCATATTTTTGCTTGATCACTTTCTCCACGAAAGGCTTTTACTCTTCATAAAGGTTGGATTTCTAGTCAATGCTATTTTTGACTTTCATTTTTCTTTACAATATAATTATAGTCATTATTATTTTATGTGCGTCATCATGACACAGTAAGTACATTGTGGAAGTTTGTGACACTTTATAAAGCACCACAAAAGAACCCATATTTATCCTCTACGATCAGGTGTAATGTTTTTATATTTATCTTGACATTTTTTACCTTAATTTCCTTGGTGGTTAGAGGTTTTAATCGTGATTCATTTCAACTAATAGTTTATTCGTATGCTCCTTGGCTATCAGTATATGTCATTATTTCAACTATTATTATATTCCTTTACATTTATGTCCCACAAATTCTGTTTCATTTTGAACATTTTACACTTAAACACAATTGTGGACTATGGATTCGTGCATAGAATTGCCTGAATTTCATAGAATTGAATACGTTATAGAGTTTTAGTTTTCTAAAAAACTTTCCCGTCTGATAGGTTGTATCAGTATTATGCTCAGCGCTGAGAAAATAAAACTTTTACTTTATACATTTTCTCAGTCAACCTTGTAAGATATTTTGAAAGCCTCGTTAAGAATTTATATAGGAACAGAAAGTGAGAAATACATCTTTGTTGGGAACTTTTACTCGAAATTTCTGATAACTATACGTCACCAATAGCTGATATGTTTTCGGGTAGCTTAGCAGTTAATTAACAAGTTATACTGGCAGAAAAATCTTAGTTTTGAAGAAGACAGTTCTCATCACATAAGCTTTAAAGTACCTAAATTTAAGTCTTTTTGCGATAAAGTTATTGTGATTTTCCATCATTCAGTCGAAATTGCTTTATAAGAAATGTCACTTGAGCTAGATTAACAATTCATGTACTCTTTATAATCACACTTTCAAAATAATTTTTCTTTTGATGTAGACATTTTAAGATGCAATTCTACTCATTATTCTAAAGAAATGACGTATATTCATCTTTTTAAATATCTGGAAAAGATATACTGATGTAAGTAGGGGAAATTGGCAAAGTATAAAAATGTCACTAATCGGCTGCTAGTATGTAGTTGATTTTCCTTTTTTTCTTCTCAGTAAAGAATAACACGAATACCGTTCTATTTTTTGCGGATAAATATTAGCTGATAAACCTTCATAAACTAAATGCTACCCAAAAATTCTAGTGAAATGACATCCTTTCTTGTCACTACAAATAAGGAACTGAGGTTGGAAATAGCTTTGAGTGGTCAGATACTTCACAACTACTGTTTTTCAAAGCTCAACGCTGCATTTGGTAACTTGGGCACTGCTCCTAAAATATGAAACCGCGGCTTTGACTCTTAAGATCTTAACATAAGCGTATGTGACATAAATTACTCACCGCGCATTCAGAAATGTAACAAAAAACTCAGTTGCATTCCTAAATTCGATGCAACTATCTTACTAGGTCGGCCAAATACATCATCATATCCTCAAGCAGTGGAAAAATGTTTAAGTTGTCACCAGAGAGGGAGACTGAAGTATGGACGAATCAAAGTTCAAGAAAGTCTCTCCAAAGGGAGGAAAAAAGCCGAGCGTATATGAGTCGAACCAATTACGGAATACTCGAGGACAAGAGTAGCTACCTCATTTTGGCCAGGAAACGCCGCAGTGCATAGTTCAAAGGTGCCGCATTGCATAAATTAATGAATTGTAGCTAGTTTTGCAGCCTCGTTGAGTTGGTAAGGCGAGGGCAAGTTTTAAAGAAAACGAGTCTCTGTCAAAACGCCTGATGAGTACGCCAAATGCCCCACAATGGCACGGTTTTGAGATGCTTTTTACGGAGTTCGAGTGAAGCAATTGGAGGACATAAAAGGAAGTGTCCTGAATTTTCATCGATTTTTAAAGCCTAAAAAGATATTTTATGGTCTCAAATCCTTACCTTGCTCGCTTTTCTGACTCGCACGCAGACGGGATTCCTTTTGAAATACGAAAATTGCGTTATAGGTTAACGCATTTATTTTTACCTTAATTTTGTCACACAATTCCAGTGACCTTTATGAGGGTCAAGTATGCCGTATAAAATGGTACGCAAACGCTCCAACAGCTTCCCATTTATAAATTTTCTGTTTATTCTCACATTCATTCTTTCTTCATGTTTACACGTATGGCCTACTGATTTGAATATTCCGCTTTTGTTTCTTAAAGTTTATCCATGGAGATATTAGCTGGGTGTTTATTGCGATGTCGACTCATAATTTCAAAGGAAATCAGTCCATATTGTATGTTACATCCAAGGGCGTAGGTGTTATGAAACAGGAGAAAGATAAAGGAATAACAAGTGTGAAAAGTAGCGACACGACTGGGACTCGAACCCAGGTCTCCCACTTTCCGGGCAGGTATTCTAACCACTGAACTACCGTGCCGCGTCTCTCTCACACTGAATTCCATATCTTTATTCTACCATAAAGAGCGGACATTTCTAGGCAACCTTAACGGAGAGGCCCCAGTCTAAATCCTTGCTGACTTTAATATACTTCATGCAGTATTTCAACGAATAATTGAGTTCTCAAGCAAAAATTGAGCTAAGAATTCCGATGGACAATGTTGATATCACGAGCTCAGCATCTTTTTTCGATAATGTTGAATGTTTTTTATTATTTCTTTTGGGTTTACCGGAGCAGAAAAGCTTCGCTTGATAATGACATCGATTTTTTTGAAGTTATATGTACGAGATATACCTTGACGGCCGACATGCCATTAATAAGACCAATGCATATTATTTTAATTATCTTTGTTGTTACCGCACAAGAAGATAGTCAAGGGATGTAAATTTCCGTCCATTTCATCTATTGATCAAAACAAGCTGTAACTTCACAATGAGAGATCTTTTTTCGATCATTTCTCCCGCCATATTAGTGCCTGGTAGACTCTAGTAAGTATCACTAAATGATATCCTTTCTACATCCGTGATGCTCTCTATTACTTCCGATGTGTTTTTTCAAACTACTCACTTTTCTTAATTCGCTAATTTAACTGCATTCACCAACACCAAAGTCATTTTCTCAAATACGTCCTTAAATCTATGAAGCGTGAAAGAAAGTTATCAATAGCTTTGCAATTCTCTAAATATCTATACCCTATTAAAATTCTTATAAACTTAATCGAATTTTTCTCTCAATTTCTCCATGTTAAAATGTGACAGTTTATTATTCAACAGTGTTTATTTCCGTGATTTTTTGTTATTTTTTTGTTACGGAATTTGAATTATTATTCTGCATTATTCATTTTAATTCTGTATTATAATGTCAATAATGTACGTATTGACGAGCTATATTCTGTCAATTCTTATTTCCATCTAATTTAACCAGCCGCTATCTGCTATGTATATGACTTATCATTGTTTTCTGTAAAATGCAGTCCAATTTAGAGGACTTTTCTATGAAATGTTTTCCAATTTAGCCTGTTAGTTTCTAACTGATACATTCATTCAATCATGGAAAGACGTAGAATGAGCTGAGATTATTTAGCTACTATCAAACTGTGACTTGGTAGCTCCACATCATAAATAAGTCAATTCGAAGGCTTTTACGGCCGTATTAAGAGTTACGGTTTCTTTGGAGTTGTTTTTCTAATTTTTCTTTAATAAAAAGTTGTATCGAACAACTTATCAAAAATTGAGTTATTTATCCATCAGGTTTGCCCCGCTCGTGCCTATCAATCTGCCAGCCTGTGTAGTTCAGGTTTGGTGTGACTGTGGTCACCCTTTGACCTCGATACGTGTCTTGCTCATTAATCAAGCAATGGAATAACTTCGCTCGGATTTTGTTGCACATTCAACGACATAAGTGCTGAAGCAGCATTATAGCACATATAATCACGAAGGATGAAATATTTTATTTACATCCCTTGGTATTTTATAGCAAACTACAAGCAGCTCTAAGAAATCGGATATGCCCTTACCATTCAGGCTTAAGTCGAGGAACGACGAATTGGTATCACTACGAAAGTTTTGAGCAGCACTTCTTCGAGATTGACGAAGTGTGGTACTTTCAGAGGGGATTAAACACAACAATTTTGGAAGAAATGGATTTATTTATTTATAATTTTTATCTTATAGGTTACTCAGTCTTTCGTTATGGAAATAATTTTTGCTACTTCTATTGTTTTCAATTCTATTCACTTGGTGAGATACATTCAGAAACAATTTTTCTTATCCATCTTAGTGTATGTGATTCTTAGCTAACACGTTCAAGGAATTTGGACTATGGATATCTGAATGATATGTATGAAATACAAATTCAAAACACAAAATTTGAACCAAAGATAAGAATTAATTACGAGCATTTTTTTCTTCCCTTTAAACTTAAAAGTAGCGTTTAAGATTGTATATAGGAACATTAATGCTGTTAATCTATTTTACATTTCACATACAGCAAATCGAACAATTCTGTCAAAACTCATAATTTTCTATAATTAGAAATTGAAGGAAATGTGCATATTTATGGATGTGGAACTTTCTATAGCGTGCCAAGCAAATATTAGAAGCCCAACGGTCAAGTATATTTTAAAATTTCAAATGGCATGGTTTAATTAAACGAAAGTGTTAAAATAGCATTTAAATGTTGGAAATGGAGATAATTTAAAAAGATAACTTCTAATAAGTGTTGCTGAGAGAAAGGGTGGAAAGAAAGCGGCTGACATGTGTATACAGCTGCTGGCTCCTGACCTCAGAAAAAAATAATGTGTGGGATAGCCCAGCTCAAGACCTCTTGTAATTAAAATTTACTTGAGTAAATTAATGTTCCCCATTCTCCTGCTTTTCATGCAGAAAATAAAGTTGTATGAGTTATTTTTATAAGAATAAGGTTACCTTTCACTGCCATAGCTAATATATTTTTTTACAAAATTTGTTTTACGTTATTTTTTCATCATAAACATTGTGATAATAAGTGAAAATGATGCGCACAAATATAGTTATGAAAATCTGTAGAAATATTCATGGGAATTAACTATACATATTTAATTTTAGAAGCCAGTAATTTTAACATATATCTCATTAGATAATATGCATATGCTCAAAATCGCCGAAAAACGTCTTTCTAAATCGGAATCGCTTTCTTTATTTAAGTTATTACATAGGGATTTCTGTTATCTAACAGATTAAAATAGAAAAATGGCTGACTGTTAAGTTTCGGAGAAGGAGATATCATAAAGAAATGCATGGATACGTATATTGATGAAAGATGCCTAAATCATTTCCAGAAATAAGTCGGCACGACCCAAATTCTCGTATGCTTAATTTATGTTTTTTGCAAAAGTTTAATACAAAAATACAGAAAAACCTGGTTTGGAATCCCAGCGAGTAAAAGCTGTTATGAGTGTCACGAAGCTCAGGAATTAATCAGGATAATATACAACCTTAGATGCATTTATAAAACTATAATCACGGAGAATGTAAATCACATAAGTGGAGTCACTCTTTTAACCCTATAGGTTATTAATCTATTCATCAATGATTGCTCTCTAATTCGCCTTTTTGAACTGTTTGTAGGAAGACTGATGCTGCGAACGGTATGATGTTGAATGAAAATAATCCTTCGTTATGAAAAAGTAAGCATTGTTATCTTCGACTAAATCTTGCACTACATTTTTTAAATTCATTTACTCTTTTAAGATCCAAACGGTTAATGTAAAACTACTTTCTTACAATTCTCCACCGTTTGGTTGAAGCTAATATAAAATGCTAGAGAATTTCAAATGAAAACAAGGAATTAAGGAAATGAGAAAAATTAATAAATCCCTAGAATGGCTAACAAATATCCGTCGTGACAAAGTCATATGCAAAAGAATTTTGTGAGTTATATCAGTCAAATGAAATTAATGAATTTTTCCCCTGCAACACTTCTTATATAACTTTCTTCCTTTTTTAATCTTTCCAGTACCTTACTCAACCGATGCCTTCACTTCATTCAGTCATGACAGATCCCCATCATTGCGCATGCTTTTCCATATTTGTCTTCCGACCACTATTTTTTTCCTGTCCGCAACGAGCCAAAATATTACAGCTTTCTACTTTTTTATTTTGATTATCGTTTAGATAGACTTCAAACATTGATTTCTTCCAATTTCTGGAAATTTATTTTCGCAAATTGATTATCTTCTCCCCCCCGTCCGATAAGTATTATAGGTTAGGGGTACGGTCAAATATCTTACACTTTTCTTTGTATTTCCATATTAGTATCCACTTCGTTCTTTCCTAAATTACCTCTTAAATTCCTCAATAAAAGTTCACTATCTTTTCCTTGGGTAGTCTCGTTATTTCTTCCCTTTTGGTGTTTTTAATAAACCCCATACTCAATAAGTAATGTAAAAAGGGTCAGCTAGTTCTGTTTCATTGGTTCCTCTTCGTTTTTCATTTAGAACACTTTAGGTCATCATAGATGATTTAAAGGGTCTAAACTGTGGTCAGTGGCCGTGGAATAAGATACTGTGGTAAAGTATTGTAGTGTTCTTTACACGTATTCTCTATAATGGAGACCTACCACGAAGTTGAGGCCGAATTATTAGATTCTAACTCTTCTAAAAACGGTTTGATTTCAATGATTCCTTAACGTGATTTCTCAACACATTTTAAATTATTACTTAAATGTATGATTTCTAAATATTTTACATATTTAAAGAATTACAATATTTCACCCATTATCGGTCTGTTTACTACGTTCCTCTTTCCCTTCCTCTATAAGAGTAAACAATGGGAAAAAGAACACTCAAACATCATAGATTAATTAAAGCTGAAATTTCAATGCAGATGGTTTTATAGTAATCATCCCACTATTTTAGTAAAGCTACTATAACAGCTTTATATTTTTCAATTAAGAATATTTACTCTTTTCAAACCTCTCCTTTGTCTACCCTATATATCCGTTCTTTCTTACATATTTCAGTCTGCCTCTCTGGATCATTAGAGCTTTCCAAAGGGATGGCCATATGAGTCGCCTTGAGGGGAACGACTCTCGCGTCATTAGCGAGTCTCCGCGCGACCCCCAGCCTCAGCCGCGGAACAAAGTCGCGCGCGGCCCTCATAACTGAAAACGATTCCCTTTTTCTTGCACACCCCATTTCTGACAGCAATATCGGCTAGATATGGGAGACCTGTATGAGACGCACCGCTCAAAACGTTTTGCTTTACCGTCACGGTTGATGCCGAAGGCAGCAAAAAATTCTGTGTACGGCTGCAAACGTATTAATCTACCCTGTTTGATTCGGTATATGCCGCAAGAGGATATCCGGCACAAGTTCCACAGGAAAGAGATGATTTATTTTCGGAAGTCATATTCCCGGAATGGCAATGCGCACTTACGCTTCACCTGTACCCATGGAAAAAATCGGCCGACTAAAGAAAAGGAATTTGCTATTCTCGTCGTCATCCTCGCCATCGGGTACCATAAAAAAGAATAGTTTTTTACAGCCTTGCCCCTTTACTTATGAGGAATTATTTAACAGCGGGGACAGCAGCGCCAATGGCGGCTAAAATCAAAAGTGTAGGGCTGGAGTTGCGAAAGAAAGAAAATAGTCACCCATTTTAAGATACTGCACTTTCTCCTCGCCGGGTCTCGCACCTTCTGAATATGAATGTTATTTTTCCATGGGGGATCGAGGGAATGGGAGTGTGGCTTTATGAGCGGAAAATAAAGAGCGTTGTGGGGTGGAAGGCGAAGGAAACCAAAAGGGGAGAGTGTTCAGAGTCCATTTTTGGGAGGCTCCTTGTTGGGAAGATGAAGGAGAAGGATTAATGCGTTGAATTTCCAGGAGAAAATCTCGAGATGGGATAAGAGAAATGAGAGTTTTTATGGTATTCAGGGAAAGAATTGAGGACGCGATTCCTGGAAGTTGTGGTACAGTACCTGTTCCTTGGGCTTTGTTGGAAAGGTGTATTGTTTTCTTCAACTTTTGGTGTTTTAGAATTACCTCACGAAGTTACGTGAATGCTACTTTGAATGGTACTTATCCGTTCTCATTTGCTTCCACGTTTAGGTTTTCGTAGGCTCTGAATCAGAAATATGTTCACATTAAAGTTTTTCTGGAGTTAAATTAAATCCTACTTCCACCTCACAAATTAAGATTCTTGATTTTCGTGATATAGTGAGGCTGATGTTCTTTGAGGTAAAATACAATGAAAGGCACTATAGTTATAATTTTTAACGTTTACATTACCTGCTATATTAAATTTTGAATATTGTCATGTCCTTAGTGTTTAGCGTTTTCTGTTAATCGTTACACCCTGCTCCCTGTGATAATGTGATTAAAAGGAGTACTTTATCAACGCTATATATGGAAAAGAAATTTTAATTTAAAGATTGTCAAAGATATTTACCTGCCTTTCTTAATTTGGAGCTTTGGAGTGTGACATTAAATATTTTTATCTTTTGCGTTCCTTGCATACCACCTAGCTCCTAGCCAATAGTTCATCACAAAAATTCAAGTAGAATTTAGATTCAAAATCCCACGTATGACATGCGAGAATATTTGAACGCTCCTATTATTTCTTAAGAACATTTGTTTACTGGCAGAGGATTGTCTGGAATGTAATCCGTCCGGAGGCAGCTTAGAACTTCCTCCATTTGAGGGAAAGAAATTTAAAAGACAATATGTGCCATTCATCAATATATGATTGCAGAACAGAAGTTATCGCTGAGTAAAAATATATGTAATTTGCACGATATGTAGCGAGAATTGTGTTATTTATTCAGGAATAAGCCAATAAGCTAGGTATCTAGTATAGTTTGTCTCTTAAATAATAGTAAAGCACTTTCTGGGTGTTCAAGTCAGCGAAAGACTCGCTAACTGCTTTCGCAAACGTCTTTCGCTACCGATAAATCCGCATACTTTTTCAGTACTTTTCTTTTATTCATGATTGAACGTAAGTCCCTTATCATCAGGATCTCGTTCATAACATTTCACAACTCGTTCTTGATGTTTCCCTTCCTTTATTGCAGTTACACATCCCCTTATTTATATGCCTAAAAGAACGAGGCACATTTCTTTCATAACGGCAAATCAGATATTTCTGTTCTCATTATTTATCTAGTCTGTCTCCTTCGCCTAATCTATGTTCCTCAAGTAATTTATTTCACCTCTGATAACTCATATGCTTCTCCAAACAAAACTAAGTTTCGCTTCTATCCGAGAAGATGGACTCAGAAAACTTCCATCTTTACCTCCTTCGAAAAATGTATTACTACCAACATATAACACGCTACTTTTTATAGATTTAAATTATTGATCTAATGGATAATTGTATTATGAATCAAAGCTAACATGTGAATTGAATATGTGACCTGAACATCCCTATATCCAAGTAATATATCATTGCAATTTAAGTCATGGGAATCGCTAATAAATAACAAATATAAATAGTTATAATATAACTGTTTAACCCCTCACGGCCGGTGTCGGTGCGTGGTTCTGACCCTTGTTTCCGAGTGGCCGGGGTACCTCGAACCGACCTCTACCCCGCTGGTTTGAATTCGCGCTTACGTGTCCATTTGCGGTGTTTAATGGTTACATTTCAATTGTTTGCTGAAAGAAGGATTTAACACTGAGTAGATGCAGAAATGTATGAGCCGATACGAGTGGTTGGAAGATTTGGCAGCCGTGCGCAACACGATTACAGCTAGTGGTCTTTCTGTCTGGATTCTTTTAACGACACAAAGAAATTTTGCGTCTGATGGAAGCTGGGATTTCACCGAATGACATCTTTCGACATAAATTTTTCTTATCAAAATTTAAGAAATTGCTAGATTTAGCGATCTAGGTTGTATCACTTTATTTAACAAGGTAAACACAGGAAAACGGGTTAGGGCGATTTTGCGCAAGGTGGTGCGCACCCAGGCCACCAAAGTCTCCCGAATGGCTTGGAGAAACGTTCTGCCGGGATAGCTCAACGGACGGAGCACCTGACGGGCAATTGGGAGACCCGCGTTCGATTCCTGGTCCCATCAGACTTTTTTCAAGTCCATTCTTCTTGGGATAACAAGGTGATATTAACCGCGAAGGGTATCTTGTCCTCCGAGATAAAACAGGGTGGTTAACGCACTTACATGGAGGGTACTTATGGAGGGGCAGGCTTGTTTCCTGATGCTGAGGTAGGTTGACACAATCGTTGGTTGAGCCAAAATGTTGGAAGTTTGGTTCGTCCAGGTTGGTAGTAAATAGGCCGTAAACCGGGGTTTTACTATTGCAAGCTTGTGGCTACTCGTTTGTTGAGAATTATCATTTTCATGATCATATTTTCCAAAACTTCGAAGGTTTTACTCATTCCTATGGGCAAAATTTATTAATGAAGAATTATTAGTTTATTAAGAGCTATTCACAATTTGGATAAAAGGATACGTTTGATGGATCGCTACAGAAATTACTGAAATTTGTTTCTTAGTTACTACTAAAAGATTTGTGTGTGTATATATATTTTTTTTTCTCAGTGACATACCTACTTCTCGAACGATTATCTTTTGATGCTCATTCTTCTCTTGTTACAACAATTTTTGCTTTTATCCCTATCACTCCTTACAATCTTAGTCTTAAGATATTGTTTTATTCGTGATGCATCCGTTTTTCTGATTACAAAAACGATATGTCGATATTAGGCACATTTTCAATTACAATACGATATTTACAGCTGAAATCGTCTTCAATATGTTTGTATGTTATCGCCAACCAAGCATAATATATTATTTGATTATTAAATATTTACACATAATTAAATTAAAATTGAGACATTCCGTTGGTGATTCAAAAATTAATATTTATCTGAGCATGAAAAAATTTGACTCGAATTGGACTTGAAAGAAAATTGACTTGAAAAAAGAATTTGACTTGAAAAAAAACGGATCATTAGTAAATGATATGACTTCAAGGAATAGCAAGGTAAATATTTGTTTATTGAGTGTTTAGTGGTTCCTATGAGAAACATGACGCG
The DNA here is from genome assembly GCA_000376725.2 of Ladona fulva. Taxonomy (NCBI): domain Eukaryota; kingdom Metazoa; phylum Arthropoda; class Insecta; order Odonata; family Libellulidae; genus Ladona; species Ladona fulva. The sequence goes on from KZ308606.1 coordinate 11,612, forward strand.
GTTGCGTACATAATTGTCAGTTTATAACGAGAAATATACAAGATCTGGAACACCATTGTACGAGTTGTTCATAGATAGGATACCGATAGGATACCTGCATGTCTATTTTAAATTAATTGATAAAACCAATCCATAGAAATAATTATTCATTACTGAAAGAAAATTAAAAACATTAATATATAAAAATACTTTTTTCAGGCTTCCAAGTTCCTCGGTTCTTTCAGGATTATGCATTCAGCAGGTGAGTGATTTATGTAATAAGCGGTTTACTTAGTGATGCATAAACGTCATTTAATTTGCCAATTTTTGCGCGTTGAAAGGTATTTATAACCAGAATAAACGTGAAATTTGTCCATACTGTTTAATGGTGTCGATAAATTAATAATTGAAATCCAAATAACTCTGCGTGGCATAAAAAGAGACGCATTTCGGCGTGCGTCAAGTGTTACCGAAAATTAACATTTTCCGAGAATGGAAACAAATTTTAGAAGCTACTCAACCGCTTTTTCCTTCGTCATTGATTATGCGGTCCATCTTCTTTGAGATATATATCTTCGAGTTGTCACTTGGCTGTCTTCCTTAGTCTTCAAAAGTAAATAAAACAGCGGGATACTTGTTTTCACGCTGTGATAGACTTACAATTCTATTGACTGCCACAGTAAATGGAATCAACGGCAAACAAAGTTTAAATCCTGGCTAGCGTGAACTTTCTTTGGACACAGCATTACAGGACGTATTGCTGCAGAAAATATTTCGAAATATAATTTTTAGCTGAAAATATCATATATCTGTAAGGAATTTGATTTACAAAGAAGGAATGTAGGTAAGCAGGTTTAGCATTTGAATGAAAGCGAGATGAGAGCTTGTGCAAGCGGATGGAATCGTTTGGGAAAACGCAAAACCGTCCCCAACACATTTTTCCGGGTTTCAGGTAATAAGATTCAGTTCGGCAATTTATTTTTAGTAATTGAACGGCGAATCCAATTAATAAAAAATTCTTCAGTCCCTGGCTAATTGGACGTATAACTTATTTTGACAAAAAGTTTCGAGAAGGAAAAAAGCCCAATTTATACAAAAATCTGATTAATTCCTTCTACTTTCATTTCATTTGTTCGCTTAATTGAAGCAATACATGAATTTTCATCCCCCGGAACATTTAACAATGGAGCGCTCATTTAATTGACGTCCCGCAAAGTAATGAACTGAATGTCACGTGACGTTCTCCACGTCAGTGGTACACCTTACGCAAACAAAAATTCCTTCAAATAACAAACAAAACGGAAGCTGTGACAATAAAAACACGGACGTTAATTATTTTTGCAGCGGAGAGATAATTACTTTTCAAGCGATCTTTTCGCCTCTCTTTTTCCCAGAAAATATAAAGCAACTAATTTTCGATCGGCCGTCCCCTGCGAATGAATCGCGGAGGTAATATCGAGCGAGGCTGAGTCATTTTATGAGAAAAGTGGTCCGGAGAAGTGTCTGAATGATGCATGATGTTCTTCAACAGCCTCTCCTTAAACAGCAATATCTCCGCAAGACGTATGCCATCGGGCGTGTCCGTTCTTAAATATGTCCCTCAACTCGTAAAGCGTCTTCGATTAGGATTCAGTAGCGCAAAATGTCCATCGCATGAGTTTTAAAAAAGCGGGAAACTGGAATGAAACCTTTCTTGCGCCTCTATTTTTCTTCTCGTGATCCTTTTACGGAGGCCTCCTCGGGCAGGATGCGCTGTGTGGCGAGTGTGTCTAACACGGTCCAAACACAGTGTCTGCTTGTGCTGGGAGAAGGGAAGGAGTCCATTCGGAATGGTCAGCAAGAGATCTGGACTGATAGCCCGGGGTGCTGGCGAGAGGGTGCGTGGGTGGGTAGGAGAGACCAGGGGGAGTAGACCAGGTGTGGTCTGATTCTTGGAATTGGCCTTAAAGAACGGTGAAAGTACGCTGCGTCGATAGACCACCTGAGTCCTTTTTTCCGTCTGATAGTTGATGGAATAAGTGACTGATAATAGATAGCCCTCTGTCTCGGATCCCGAATTATAAGCTCCCGTTTGAATTTCCAGTGGAATTCACGTGTCTCCCATTATCGTGGCGATAAATTGAGTTTTGGAGTAAATCTCAATGAAAGTGACATTTGCGATCGGTTGCAAAGTAGCGGTTGAATTATCATAATTCATTAAAGTATTTAATTTTACAACTTTCGCTAATTTATCAAAGATTTAAACCTACCTTGTGACGTATATTTCTGTTGTATATGGTAATCGAAAATCGAAAATAGGAGTTGAAATTTCTGTCAGTAATGAAATTTACAACTCCACAGGTATACATCGTTATTTTATGGGAGTTCTTCACGTTGAAATTTCAAGCTTTTTCTCCGAAACATCCGAGGAAAAATGTTCTTTGGCTCATAAAGATATAACTAGTTTGTTACAAATATTTGATATATTTCGGAATTCAAAACTAGTATTGCTTTCGACGATGGATTACATTACTCATCCAGGTTATACAAGAATGATATTACATCTACATCTACATATATACCCTGCAAGTCGCCTTTCGGTGCGTGGCAGGGGGTGTAAACACTAAGCATTCTATTTGCCTCTTTAGCTTATTGTTATCGCGCATCGTTCGCGAAAAGAATATCTCTATCTCTAAGAATATGTAACAATATTCTTAGATATAGAGTATATATCTTAGAGATTCTCTTTTTCTCTAAGAATATCTCTTTAACTAGTATCGTGTTAATATTGTAAGTAAGTAATATATTCAATTTCTAAAGAATCAGAATTTACGAATTCTGGCTTAGAAAAATAAAATGTTTTAAGTACCAGATATATATTTTTGATCAAGAGAACTAACTGAGAGGAAATAAAAAATAAGATTTCGCATACATTACATGCATGCGTATAACTTTGAATTTACGGTGAAATAAAACTACTTATTTTCATGTCGTAGTTGATTTGCATTGGATAAGAAAGTTGTGGAAATGTATCTGAAGAAATAAACTACATATTTCATACTAAATAAAGAAAAACATTTAGTAGCTTCCACAGAATATATTTAAGGCGACTAGTTTCGTCGATAAATTGACATCTTCGGGCACAACAGGAAACATTTCGGGAAACAGAAGTTCCTCCACTTCTCTCAAGCTTTCCTCTATTCATTTAATCATGTCTTGGAGTAAATAATGTCTTAGAACAATTCATGTGAATTGAAGGAGAATGGCAGTTATATACGTCTATGATAAAAAGTTTAAATTTGTGGAATGTAAAACATTTATAATGAATGTTTAGTCCTTGTAGAATAATTCCTCCTAGAAACACCATGAACTTTGTCTCATATTTCTACGACTAACACTTCCTGAAATAGAGGGGTACGGACGGACGCACAGATCAAAAGATACTTCGAAAATTATATATAACGACACGTATATTATTATATTAAAAAGGATTGATTGCGTGAAAACAGTTTTGGATTTTCGTATGTTAGGAAATATATTTACTAGCTTCAGAGTAACTGTTTTAACTTCAAAATGTATTTTAGTCTACTTTAGCAACATCCAATATGTTTTAGAAAATTGATTTAAAAGTATGAGATGAATTTGTTAACGTGGTCTTTGCCTTGGAAAATAGGCATGGACTTCGAGGTCTAAGGATCTCCTAACTAATTCGATCATAGCGATTTAGCGTCTGTAAATGTGCGAGATATATATTTCATGCTTTGAAAGCGGAGTCAGATAATTTTAAAATACGATTCTTAAGAAAATATAAAATTCACCAAAACTGTCGAAATAAAGATATGGAGACATTAATCTGCTAAGTGCTAAAAAACCAAGTACGGCCGCGTGAGAAGTCCGTCTGCGAATATGGGAAATTAAGTTCGATCCGTGCGCTTAATATTCAGGATCTTCCTGAACATCATGAGTAATCAACTTCTAGATAAAATGGATCTAAAATAAAGACGGGATTTGTTAATTAAGCTATCCTTTTACTAATTATTTGTAACCACCGTTTTATAAAATCTCATTTCTTTATAAAAATGTACCTAGACAATCTTTCATAGGGGAAATACTTAACCCTCCAGTCTCCGCATGAAAACATCAATCTTTTTCCTTATCAGCATTGTTTAACGAGTATCGATATTGACTAGAAGGTAATCCCTTAAATTAATGTAAAATACAAGATTTTAAAACATGTCATAAGAAGAGGTATGCCTCATATTATGAACAACAGCTGTCAGTTACCAAATAAGAACACTTGGTTCTTACACGATATACGTCTTTGGTCCATGGGAAATATTTATTCCTATTGAAGAGAATGCTTTTTTTCTTATAGCGGATGTTTTTGGAGCTTCTTTGACTTTGAAATTTCCTATTCGGAAAACTCACGGCTTCGTTTATCCTTTCATCCCCATTCGGGTTTGCTGCCCAAGTCTATACTCGATGCCTTTGGTTTCTAATTTACATTTTCGCGTCCCTGTAACATCGATCTTTTTTATTTGTTCTATAATTTCGAAATTTCCAATTAAGAATTTACATCCTCCAGGAAGGCTTCCTTCCCTTCGTCCCACTTTTCCAACTTTTTTCAATAAAATCTCTACCTTTTACCAATTACTTCTTTCGTTCATTTTTTTATCCCTCCTATTGTCTCTTTTATTAAGCGCAGGAGAGAGGAATGGGTACACATTCTTGGAATACGCATTAAAAAGTAAGAAAACTTTTCGTCGAATAACGAACTTAAAATTGATTGCGCATTGATGTTAAGAACGCAACGCTAAGGAATTTAAAAGTTAGGGTCCTTTTTTTAATTTTCTCCGTCTGTCTACTCCATTTCCTTTTTCCTTCTTTTTTCGCGTTTTTCATCAATGTATCATCAATATAACAATATTCTTACTCATCCAAGTAGACTACATCGTTTTTTCGTTTAACTTAACATATATTTTTTTAGATTACAATAGTTCTTAACACTAGAAGGACATCAGTCCGCGTTTTGTTTAATAAATAAAAATATAAACAAATGACAAGGTAAAAAATCTCATAATTGTTTAGCTAAAGGTCCATTCTTGAAGAACTGCTANGACAAGGTAAAAAACCTCATAATTGTTTAGTTAAAGGTCCATTCTTGAAGAACTGCTAAAGATTTGGCTTGTAAAAGGCAAATAAATATTTAAAAAGGAATTTTAAACTCTAAGGGTCAAATGACCCCTTCCCGTCCTTCTAGGTAGGGCGAAACTCCCGTCCTCCTAGTGTTAAACGAAAATTCTTAATAGGTAAATTTTTCCAAATGATGAAAATCTAAAGTGAACCTGTTTTCGGATGCTTTCCCTAAAATTTTTCCTCATTTACTCTGATTAAAGTGCGTCGAACATAGTACATTTCTACGGCCCGGTCTTCAAACGGATACTTCAAACAGTCTTTAACTAATTTTCACTTTAAGGCCCGATATCATAATGGTTTGATAGAGTTTAAGTGAAGATTATAAGTAATCTCTTATGTTTATGATGAACTAGCATTGACATTAAGAATAATCTTCACTGTCACCCTAAAATACCAATATAATACCACGTCATATGAACGTTAGTTTTAGTCCATTTTATGTACATACATATTATATTACCGGGCCTTAGAATATATGAAATTTTATTTCTCTGAATAGTATTCGGTGAGAATAATATTTGCTTTCGAATAGAAGTGAAAAACAGCATAGTTTTTTCTCGAATTACTGAGAAGTTGCTAAAATTAACCGATATTTTATCTAATACTTTTAAAAAGTTACGGGTTAATTACTCTTGACTGAGTAATTTTTGCTCTCTGTGAGAAATGCATTTTTAATTCAGGCAGAACTTCAGCCCAGCTTAAACTATATTTACATAGCTTTTATCGCGATACTTTCCCCTGGTACCTATATTAATTCGTATGGAGACTACCTTGTAGAAAGAGTACACAAATACTGAATACGCATGAATCATATTATGGGATAGAAGAATTAATTTTGTGAATCTCATAAGTTCTCATAAGAAGAAGAATTATTGTTTATCGTCAGCTTTAAGTCACGTAATCTATTCTCACTTTTTCCGCAATGCGTCATTTTCGCAGATAATTCCACAGACACGTTCATCTCGAAGGAAAGTCATTATCGAAGTCGATCCGCAAATCCAATCGCTTCTTCTGTTGATTATTCATTGCATTTCAGTCCATTCTCTGCTCGGATTTCTCATTCCGATTCCATCACTCTCTTATGCCTTCCTCCCGTTAGTTAAACTGCGAGACCCTTCCAATTAAAATGGATTCTTCAGTTTTATATTTAAAAATTCAAGTCCGCATCTCCAATACTGGTCATTTTGTTTCAGCCATTCAAAGCCCAACTTCGTCCTTTCTCCTGCTTTTGCATTTTCTTTTCTCGACCGAATTCATCTCGAATTGTCAAACCCAATTACCTCGTATTTCTTTTCTTATTCACTTGCCTCGCTTCTTTTTTCCCTTCTCTCCACTTTTTTCTTGGCTACTTAAAAGTTAAATTACGGCTTGACAACATTGTGTGACAATCGAATACGTCTGATATATTTTGGAAGCTACCCAAGGAATTTTGTTTAATTTCTTAGAACATACGTACACTCCTATAAATCTGGTAAATCGTGCATAATATTATGATACAGATTTTTCGGCAACTTGCTTCATATTGTCCTTATAAAACTGGATTGCCAAATTATGGTTATAGCTAGAATTAACACGCAAAAGGTAGACATTTATAATAAGTAGTTAATTTAGAATCATTCGAGTGGAAGAAAGGGGAAAAAAACAACTTTTTTCCGTACCATTTCATAATTTTATTCCACGACCATGGTTTCGACGCCGCGAGTGAGAATCACTCAGCGACTGACGTGAAGCTTCGATGGTACCGAACCATGGTAGTGAAATAAAACTATGTAGTGGTACGAATAAAAGTTTGTTTTTTTCTTTCTTCAATTATGGATTCCTGCACACTAGTCATACCTGAAGCAACTGCTGGAATAATTCGAGTATTAACTCTATTGGATCTTTTTTATGAAGTATATACAGGAATAACAAGTGTGAAAAATAGCGACACGACTGGGACATTTTCAAAATTATCCAGACTAAACTCCCACAACCTATCCTTTACGACCTTTCGCTAATACGTGTTTCATTATTACTTAATACAAGATTTTTTTATACTATTCCATTGCTATAAAATCGGAATTTACTAACTCATATGCGTTTACTAATGATGTATTTGTTTATTCCATACCACAAAATGTAAACCATCTACCCCCCAAGTTGCTTTAGGAACAGAGCAAGATGAAAATCTCCCGGAATTTGCTGACTGTGCGAACAATATGCTGATAATTTATAGCAGTATTTTTCCTGTTAATGTACAAAAAGGCGAGGTGGAACAATTTTCTGGTATCTAGAAATGCAATGCTGAACTTTTCAGAAGTTCAGCTCATTTTAAATCAGCTTATTTCAAATCGCGATTGAAATGATGGTTTGTACCATGAAATGCGCATAGAAGATCAGTATATAGCACGTTCGAGAGTGGAAACTGTACTTCTATCTTATCCCATGTTTCCTTAGCCCATAATCTGCTAATCGCTCCATCCTTTCTTCCTTAGTTTTCCTATCCTTGAGCCTCTCTTTCTCTCTCCTTACCTTGTTCACCATGTTTCCCTCATCCCCAACATTCTGCCTTCTTTAGCATGCTTCCATTGCATTTCGCGTTACCCTCGGAATAATTAATGAAAATACCCGACTTTTTCAATTCTTTTTAAGTTAATTCTTCCCCCTTCTCCCTCCAGACCATCAGCCCACTTACCCTTCCTCCTCCTTGTTTCCTCTCGTTCGTTTCTCCTCCTCTTCCTCTCTCATTTCGCCCTATTTCACACCCCTTCGACACCACTCTTTCTCTCTAAACCGACAATTCCCCTTCCTTTTTTCTCTCTCGCTTTTTTTATTTAATTCCGCCACTAAGAATAAGGAGGATTCTAATTCATCTCTCTCCCGTTCTCCATCCTCTGTCTTTGCCCACTTTTTTATGCTAATGGGCGGGAGGGGAAGGCGGAGGGGAAAAGAACTTTATTATTTTTTCAGGCGCTCTTCATTCCACACCTGGCTTTCTTTTCTTCGAGTGTTGAGATTCCGCTGCTTCCCTCGCCTCGATAACTAACTTTGCTCTCAAGTTCGTGGCAGTTTTTACGAATGATTTTTTTCCATCGTGTCCGCTCTCACTTATTAATTCGGCAGTGTCGCTCCCTCTTACCGGGATTTACCGAGAGATATTTCAAACAAGGCATAAAAGACAATGAGAAGTCTTTCCAGTATTTTATTTTCGCTGTCCACGAGACTCTTCTCTTATTCTTCGGGAAAACCGGATTGAAGGAATACATTTTCTGGAAAATCTTATTGCAAATTCTGTCAAAACGCTGTTTGTCCCTCGGAGAAATATTTCTCGCGTTCGTTTATCCCAAATTGTAGCTCGCGTGTCTTAACTTTAGGTTGAAAATGTTCGTATAGATATTTTCTGCAGTTTGTTTGATGAATTTATGATTTAGTAAATTATTCTTATGAAATGGAAAAAATTAATGACGTAATTGTCAAAGAACGTAGTTGTTGAAGAGCAATGGAAAATATTCTAATTCAGGGAAATGGGCATGAACATTTTTTTGTTTTACTTGGGAATATTGTGTCTATTACACTTTTAAAATTATCCGTCATTTGAAAATTATTTATTTAATTCTTTGCAATTTGGGCTTTTGGCCACGTTTGGCCAGGCACCAACGCTCGAGGGGAGTGTGATATGCTTATTAATTTTTAATATTGCCTGATATTCGCAAATATGGGAGGAAAACCTCTCTAAAACCTCTGGTAGGTAGTTCCCTAAAACATTAGTGTTACATAAATACTTTGTATTAATCAAATTGTCATATAATACATTAAATAGATATATACATGATGAGTACAAAATCAGTACACAGCATACATTCTCATAAAGTCGAAACCAACACAGGAAATGGGATCGATTATAATATGCCTTTTGCCGCTCAGAAATGCAAAATATGTAAGAATTAAATAAGCTAAAATGCATAGTAGATAGTCCTCATAGTCAAGCACGCCAAAGGATAAATTTCAGTGATAGCTAAGAGAAGTAAACAAATATTTCAGTTCAATGAAGTAAAGTACCAAAATACACAGTAAAATGACTAAGAACTAAGAAATATTACAAGGATGGTTTGATAAGTGGAAGTTCAAATTTACATTGACCAATGTTTGATTTATTTTTTGAAAATTTTAACAATTTTTAGTATTGGTAAGAGAGGTTCACCAGTTAAATCGTTCCTTTCCTTAACATTCCTATTAACGAATGAGTATTTTGCTCCATCTTTTTTATGTTCGCATTCTTTAATTTTGTAATTATGGTCGCCACACACAACTAAGTATAGTCATAACAAAGTTATAACTTTAGGATTGGTGAAAGCAATTCATAGTATGTTTTTGTATAATAATATTCAGTTATTCTCTTTAATTATCATAGATCACAATACATTCATAAGGAAAAATCGCTTCGAATTGAACCCTTTTATCTAAAGCCGCCTACGATGGGTTTAGCAGTATTACTAGCCGAAACTAGTCCCCGACGCAACTTATGTTTGGATTCGTAAAAGTTATAAATATCTTTGTTGTTTTTTAAACTTTTGCAGTCAGCAAATGCTCGTTACGCTGAAATTCCAGGAATTGACGTCCTCCTCCGTGAATTGTCTCTAATGATTGCATTCGCAAGGTAGACGAAATGAAGTATAATTGGCCTACATTACTCGGGCTTCCAACACTTTTCAGGACTCGTTATTGAAATTATGAACTAGATTACAGTTCAATTATTTCATTCTTGCTTACTTTCATACTATAGTTAATTTGCTGAAATGCCCGTTGATTCTCATCGGGAAAAATAGAGATAGGATAGTAGTCCTCTTTGTACATACAAAAGAGAAACTAACATCTCTCATCTCAAATTAGTTCCATGGGAAAGGTTATCGGAAACGAACATTTTCAATGATAACCACTATATCTTATCCAAATGCTCAAATTTCGGATACAAAATCCTTAATCGACGATAAGAAAATGAATCTACAAAATTTATATTTAATAAAAATTGTTCAAGTACGTATGATGATTCTGGAGTCGGGGAAAGTTAGGTAAATAAATAGAGCATATCCTTTGTCCAGGGAAGAAATTTATCAATCTTCAAAGTTTGAAAGTTTTGTGACATCTGGTTCTCGAGTGTTAGGTGCACATACACACAAATATAAACTTTCTACTGTATATATAAGATGATTTCTCATTTAAATTCCCGCCTACTCTTTCCAGAGAATCTGGAGATGGTAAAAATGGTGTAATTTGTGTAGCTTTTGTTCTTGATGATCCTGTATATGAATTTACTTTTCTAGTTGAGATTAAATCTGTTCCATTTATAAGAAAACCACCCAATTTTGTCCCATTTTACTTTTATGTGTGGACTTAGCTCAAATTGCTCTATCGAGAGATAAAGTAATTTTGAGTTAAGCCCACAACATCGTTCCGAAAGAAAGAGGAATCTAATTTGCCAAAAAGTTGCCCTTCCGAATTGGCCGAACAATCAGTAGATAATTATTCCTTGTTTCGTCGGCGGCAGCAATTGCGTGAGATTCCTTTGCGACCCCGCGCTTTAAGCGACCGCCACCCTCAGCGCTCCTCCGCCTTAAAACATGGATAGCATCAAGGTTGCTCGGCATCGGTGGGACAAAGGAAATGAGCCAGTAATACCCGCCTTCTTTTCAACGGGTTCGAAAGACTTTTAATGAGCCTCAAGTCCCATAAGAGGAAACTCTGCTCCTCCATAGATATCCACTTGTCGCCTTCTTCTCTGTTGCCCACATCCGAGGAAAAAAAAGCTCCCGACAATTACTATACCTCGCTGGTTGTCGATGGCGGCCGATTCTGTTGCTCCGAATTCGGACCAATGGATAATTTACGTTCTCCACGGGAGTGCCTATCGTACTATATAAGTGCCTCCATATGCCATGAGCTTTCCCAGTCTTTCCTCGTGATATGGAATGAAAGATAACCGGTAGAGTGCGTGGGATTCTGAAACTGCACCGCTAAAGTTACTCTTTTATTAGTCGTTGGGTTGGAAGTTGGGACGCAAAATATGGAACGTAGTGTTTCACAGAGTTGGGCTTGCAACTTGAAAGGGATTGACGAATGTTCTCTGAGATAATGGGCGTCGGTATTTAATCGAATATATAATCGGAAAGCTGTTTGGCTTTATTTATTTATCTCATTCTAATAATCTCGAGTCATCCAGTCATTTATCATCGGTTACATCTCCTAGCTTTTAAATTTAGCGGATATAAAATTGCTTCATATGTTTAGTATAAACAATTGCTCTTTATACACGTACGCAGCAGACATACAACGTAGTTATATTTATTTATGGTATCATCAGAAAGTGCTTCTTACCTTCTTCGGAGAAAAAGTTGATATCACGTCATTTCAGGGAAAAGTCTCGAGATTCCAACCGGGTTATTTTTTTTATAGAAATCGACATTTCGACTCCTGTCTCGGGAGACGTCTATAGGATAATGCTCATTGAAGACGACTCCAGAGGCTAGAACATGCGCTTTTATGCTATTTTTACTAGATATCTCTTCTAAACTTGAAATGACGAAGGGTTACATTTAAGAATAGACTCGATAATCTCAATCTCGCCCGAATAAAGTCGCATTATTATTATTTTAATCGAAGCAACAACCCAGTTGGAAACCCGAGAAGCCTTCATCCGAGAATGCACCAGGTCATTCATCCCGTCATTTAGTTTCTTCGTAAATACACACAGCTTTCGAAGAATTGTTTTCACGTTTGATAATGTAGAGTGAGTCACGTTTCGGAGATATTTCTCCTTGGATCTCTCTGCTTAATTTAATGAGCTAATGTTTGTGGGATATCATATAATCTTATGATTTATACGAGTGTTTTACGTAGAAAAAATAACTAAGAAAGAGAGAAAATTATGTTCACTCAATAGATTTTATGAATTGATTGCTTCTATTTATTTAAAGAATTTCTAATAATTCATTAATTTAGGAAATATTGAAGTAGAAATTTAGCTGTTTATAGTATAACAGTTTTGCTCAAAACATTCTCTATGCAGGCTCACTCATCCTACAGAATATGCTGGTATATATGATATATCGCTACATTACGTTCAGATATTCGTAAATTTGTGGAAAAATATGATTGTACTCGTAATTGCGGTTCATTTAATTAACTCGTTTACTTAATTGGAAACGCATTTTTAATTTTGTCCTTCAGAGAAATAAATTACTCCCTTATGCAGGCATTTCGCAGGCACTAAACCGTTTAGAGGAGTTATCCTTTCCTATTTACTGAGATCTAAAGAATATTACAATTCGGTGGGAAGCCGTTGATTTCATTATTATTGGTATTGACCAATTAAAATTTTCCTCGTGTCTACCAGATCTCCGTTGCTTGTTTAACTTAGCCACTAGTCTCCCATTTTATTTATTTATGAACGGTTCGGAGTAATTTCCATCCAGAGTTGGTGTTAAGAAAAATAATTATACGGGAAAAATTAATTTTCTCTTGTAAGGGAAAAGGTTTTACAAAATGTAGTACAGAAGTATTATGATAGAAGAATGAGATTGTAGTCTAGTACTATTCTGGAGTCATATCACGTTATCATACTAGTTCAAGTTAAACTCTTGATGTGACGAAAAAATGTTTCCAGTACCACAAGAAATACTTGCGATAAACATTTAATTCACTCATTTCTTAATACCAAAGAATGTGCGAGTTAATCACGCACTTTATGGAAAAGCCATATGAATACACGAGCGAATTACTTGTAGAAGAAATTCGTCTCCTTAACATGTTCAAAGCAACCTGAAATCATAAGATTTGAACATTCATATTCTTTGTTTTGTAATTATACCTTTTTTTCTCAAATCGTACGCCTCTCCTGAAACATTGTTTAATCTTAAGCTTGTGCTCACGCGCATTTTCTCCAGTTACCACCGTTCTCTTCAGACAGTTGTCTTTTAATTAATGCGACGTCTATAAAGCGAGTCTTATTCTCGCCGTACGAACCACGCACATGCATATCATTACGTGGACAGCCGACTCTCAGCCTTTCCGTTGTCTGAATCGAAACGCGGATCAATTGATTTATTCTCCGTTGATAACTGTATCCGTAATTTCGATCACTCATTGCCTGAATAAAATCCCTCCATCTTGACCATATGCCGAGATTAGAGTGGACTGAAAAACCAGAACGGAATAACTAAAGAACCCACCTGTCGTCCAGATCGAGAAAATCTCCCATTCCAACCCCTCTGCTCGCAATCCACCCTTTGAGCTCCTTCCCTTTACAATTCCACCCCTCTTTCCACCCTCACTTTCCACCCCCTCCCACCTGCTTTTCTTCTCCATCACGAGACAAGTCTTCCTAACCTTCACGCCCCTCTATGATACGAGCAGTACAAGCCCCCTCTTCGCCATTCTCTTACCCTAGCCCCTCTTCTCCATCTCTTTCCTATTCTAAAAGTCATCCTCGTCTTTCTCAGTGACAGATACCCTCTCTTCGTAACCCATTCTCCTTTTGAAATCTTTTTTTTCTATACTTCCCGTCAACTAACGTCACGGACTTTCATTCGTTCTGCTTTTCTTGCCCCGCCTTCCAATGGTACGGATGGCCAACCCCCCTGCATCTCCTCTACCCCACCCACACCTCATTCCTCTCCTTCTGCAATAAATGAGAGTATTTTTTCCGACTTACCCCTTTTGCGTCTCCCTCCTCGAGTGTCCATCGCCGACTCTTCACCCAACCACTCTTATGCCCCCGCCCGCATGCACAGGATCGTGACAACGAAAAAAGAGCACATTCCCTATATTCCGTAAGCTTGGAATTTCATCCCTAATTTTCGCGATGCGGCTGTTAAAAGCTTGACTAGAAATAATAAATTCACCAAAAATTGGAAACACAGCTCATTCTATTATGTTTCTAAATATAAGGTAGAATTATTTCAATTTCTTCCTTGGTATATTGTGCGCATAGGTTTGAAGCTGAGGTATGATCGGAAATATCCTTCCAGAAGTTGACTTGTGTCATTTAATCATAATAATGTGCAAGGAATATAACTAGAAATGTATTTAAGCTAATTAGAAAAATTAGTTTATTAGAATATTTTAATTTTTCTTCTACTCTTTTAAAAGTAATGGATTCGTCACGATAAGGTTTCATCTTAAGCTTTCATAAAGCTGGTAACATTATTTTTATCTGCTGCGACAGGCAATTAAATTATTAAATGCCATTTAGCTAAACAGAAAAGACACTTAAAATTCTGTGCTCGTAAGGTAAATTAAATAAAAATGCGAACTTTGAAAAAGGTTTGAATGAACTTTTTATCACTATCGTTCAAGAAAATCAGGCGAGAAAACGAAAATAAATTAATTATTTCGTACGTCACGATAATTGAAACTAAATTTTAGTACAAGGAACATAAGTCCTTGCGGTTATTATAAAGGAAAGTTTTAACTGGAATATTATTATATAATCATAATGTTAGAGTTTGAGAAAAAATATCAAACTCCTTTAGTTCTTTTTTTTTTGTATCGTAATGGCAAATTTTTTCGTCATTATAATTGATCGTAAGTGTAAATCTTAAATGGAATTAAATACTGAAATTGAAGGATGCATCTTCGCTGCGGACACTTTCTTTCTTTCGTTTCTTTAATTGACAACTTTAATCACCAAAAATTTCAAAGAACACATTCAAGGGATTAACTACTTTTTCGCAGTTTTTCGAAACGAATTTACGGAACATGCCTAAGGCTTAAATTCTATCAAAGGAAAGGGGATTTATGGACCGAAAACTTTGATATTTCGGAAATCTATTATACTTTTCGTTAGGAAAGTCTTTCGAGAGAATAATCGCTTCCAAAGATGTAGTTGGATTGAAAACGACTTGAAACATTGCGGCATCTCAGAGGCGAAACGAGGAGGAGACGAAAAAATCCAAGGAAATAAAAATCTTGGGCGACAATGTGAAGGGGGAAGAGAGGGATAGAAGAAAATGAGTCGAACTCTAAGAGCTGTGCGTGAAAGTTGATAATAAATGAAGCCTTACCGATACTGATGGGTTGGAAAAGTTTTCGGTCTTCTTTTTTCGCTTCTTTCACACTTCATCCCTCCTTCTTGAATTGTTGGCGAAATCCTCTGTCCCTCTCTCTCTTTCTACGTCTTTCACCCTGTTTGTTTTCCTCTTCTTGCTGTTTAGCATTAAATCGAAAATGCCGTTTTCCTTTGAAGTCTGCTTTACTCCAAGTACAGTTTTCGGTTTGACATATTTCTTTTTCATTTTTTTATTTTTCATAGATATATTTTGAGCTCCCTGTTAGACAATTAGGAGGCGCTTCTTACTGAGATAGAACACCGAGGGTTCTACCCAAATGAGACCTCCAGTAGAAGCAAAATTCTTTCAAATAAAGGCTGTCGACAGGAAGGGCATTTTTCCGTAAAAATGGATGCCAAAATCTAAAAATTATCTTCATCACCTCTAATCAACATGAATATTTGTCAGCCTTCCCCAAGCGATTAGAATAAGGTTCAGAAGAAAACTTCCTTGATAGGAAGTCAGATATATTTATTTTATAGTCATTGATGTCCTTCGGGAAAGAAAAATTGAAAGCTAAGAAAATGTACTTTAATTTATTCTCACCTTTACTTATTAATGAAATATATTTCATACTTCTCTATGTTGGCAGTTGTGATAGTAAGTTTTCTCTGATACGATTTAATTTCTCGACTTATTGATTTTTATAACATCTCTGGGATATTTTTTATGATTGATCATTGATAAAAGTCGCTCAAATAATTCTTTGAATAATATGTTCATTATATATCTGACCAAATATTGAAAATGTCTGAAGATCCGCCTCTTCTTTTGAGTATTCGATGTTATACAATTTTCTAATTGATTTACAAACATGATGATTGCGTTTATAGCAATTTATTGATCACTCAACGTATACCCGTAAATATCCTCAGAGAAGCTAAAAATTGCAAAATTAAGCTATGTTTTTTCGATAACATGCCGCAATCCTGCCTTCGTCGAGGATCGAAACTCATTTTAATAGCTATGTTTTCAAAAGTTATCTCCAATTATCATTATTTTCTGCTCTTTTGCCACGTTCTTTTGTCATCTTGCGTTTCTTTGCTCATTATATTTTTAAATACTTACGTTGTAGATCTTAATTTTGTAGAAACATCTTTTTTCTCCCTTTACTTCCCTATAACACTTCGAATCATGCCAATATTCTCACCAGTTTCCCATCCATCTTAATGTAGCCTATTTTTGAATCTTTCTTCTTCGATTCTTCTCTCTCTTCCATTTCCCATATACTCTCCTCTTACCATCATCGAATGCCCCAATCGGCCTCTACTCAATCAGCACTCATTCCTACTGCTGAAAACAGCTGCCAGCGTTCCAGGAAATTAAGAGATGTGACCGTCTAAAAAAAGAGGAATGGAGATGGATGAGAAGTTGGGGGATCGGGGGTCAGAGAGTGATGTCCGATGGAACCGGATTAGGAGTCGAATGGAAATGAAATGGAGAGGAAAATGGCGAAGGAAAAAAAGGAAGGAAAAAGTTATTTTTCTTAAGAAATTAAGAAAGGTTTATTTCTTCCGGATGGATCTAAGATTGGGTAGTTTCTTTCCATGCTTTTTCCTTCCTTTAGACTTTTTTCTGCGGTGGAAATTAGTGTGACATTCTTATGATAAAGCCAAAGCAAACATCTTCGCTCCTCATCTAACCTAGTTAGCCTCATTCCCTCTCTGGGGATGTTTGTAGATATAGATAGAACGATTGAGATTCAAACTCTTTTTCTGTGCGAATACTTGACAAACATTCTTACATTGGAATTCTTCTTCAAAATTTCCTTTCTTTAGACGAGGAATGGAAACCTTTTCTCATCGAAAGGCCGCTTATACCATAATGTCCAATGAGAAAACAATCCATTCTGCCGAATTTGTGCAGTGTGTTGCTTATTTTCAAGTATTTCATCGTTACACACTACAAATTTTATGAAGATAGATATCGCTCTTGTTGAACGACTCGAAAGAAAGAATAATTAAGTAATATAAAATGATATCGATTGGTTTCGAGTACTGATGATGGCTGCATGTCTCGAAACCGGTTGGCGTAAAAGATTCTGTGGAGAATGCTTATTTATTTTATATGTATTTATATTATCTATAATTCCAACCCCCCTGCATCTCCTCTACCCCACCCACACCTCATTCCTCTCCTTCTGCAATAAATGAGAGTATTTTTTCCGACTTACCCCTTTTGCGTCTCCCTCCTCGAGTGTCCATCGCCGACTCTTCACCCAACCGCTCTTATGCCTCCGCCTGCATNCTATAATTTAGGTAGCTTAGTTTTAAATGCCATCTTATGGGTACAGTTTCTTATTATTACAGACTCATGTAACGTTGCATTATCGTCCAACTTCTGCAGCGCCATTGAATGTGTATGGAGTCAATAAGTTTCGAATGTTTAGTGACATGTCAAGGAAAACTAAACAATGATTTCTCATTCTCAACTCGTTTCTTACTTTACACGGTTTTATCAATTGGGACATTTCTGCTAGATATTCCTGCCAGCAATACGTGAAAATAACTGAGTTATTCTCAAGAATTACTTTTGGATTAATTGAAGCTATCAAACGTTTCACTAACAAGCGATTTCACAAGATTTTCACAAGAGGGCGATGCTATTTCACGTTAGTTAGGCCCCATCTGGAATATGCGGAGAGTATATGGGACCCAGCGGATGAAACGAACTCTCGCGAACTCGAGAAAGTGCAGCGTAGGGCGATACGTTTTGTTAAAAAGTGCTACGATAGAGAAGCAAATGTAACGCAAATGCTCTCAGACGCAGGTTGGGAATCCTTGAAAGAAAGGAGATTAGAAGCCAGGCTGCGATTGTTAGATAAATTCAGAGGAAATACATTTTTGGAAGACGTAATTGGTATTATGCGACCCCCTGCTACTTTGGCTGATCCGACAGTGAGTGTAAAATAAGAGAAATATACCCTGCCACACGCCGGAAGGCGGCTTGCAGGGTATTTATGTAATTATATCTCTTCAAATCATTTTCCAAATGGAAGTTTGGTGTACACTTTATCAACTTTTTTGAAGCTTTCTTGAAGACAGCAGTTTGAAAAACCTTGGAATTTGAGAACGCGATAAACTTCCATGCACAGAATCGTGCAATGAATTAGCGAAGATTAACTCATCACACTTTGCGTTTACGACACAATTTCAGCAAATGCGAAGACATCGAAAACCTCTTTGAGCTATCAAAAGCGAGCAAACTCGTTATTTTCATGATCCAAGAATTCGAAGGAAATATTCTTTCGCACCGTTTTATAGCTTCATCATTTGCAGACCACCCTCGAGGCTTCCTTCATCGCGTCTGCTAAAGCACGCACATTCTACACGGCGATTCCAAGCTTCCCGCTAATAAGATATATCTTAAGGTCAGTTCGTGCCCTTGGGCAAGCAGGTGACTGCCGTTTGCTATCAGAATCGCCAAGTGTAACTGGACGAATCGCAGCAGTTCAGGAGAAGCAGACTTATTCTCTTCGTATTATTTGCTCCATAAAAAACATTAATGTTAGAATAAGTGATCGCAATACTTACTGAATTATGCAAATTAAAAAATGAGTACGTTTTTCTTATTGTATGACTGTAAGAAATACCATAAATCATTCACGGAGAGCAGCTGTGCCTTTTGATAAAATTTCCTCCGCAAATTATATCGTTGCTGAATAGAAATTGGAAAAAGGTGTTATTCCCTGTTTTACAATATTTTCTAATTTTACTTTTCCATCCAACTTTTTTTTTCTTTTTACTCATTACGAAGATCTTATGTTGGATTTACATTTTTTTCCTGAATTAAATGTTTTTGTAATTTTATTGGAAACTTTATAGAATTATTCATTAGCAACTCTTAAAAGCTTTAAATTATTTCCATAGACTATTTTCTTAAAAATTTCGCTACTAAAAATTCTCTGTATACTTTGAACTGTCATTACGAATTTATTCGAACATATCTTCACCAAACGACTTTTTTTTATTTTTATAAGTTGACAACATACATTCAGCGTTATTAGGTTATTATTCATGTCATTTACAATTTTATGACATAAACACTTTGTCAACGAGAAGTTTAAAATAGGGAGAATTGGGAAGCGCTCGGGGAGGCCTACATCCAACGTCGGATTGAAAATGGCTTATGATAATGATGATTATAAGTAAGATTTAATAACGTATACATTGACTAGATACAGAGATAAAGAGATTTCATTTGGAGATTCAATTCTAAATTATATTTTATGGTATTTTTGTCGTATAACATAAGCATCTATGTAATCCTTTTCTCTCTGAAATGATTATAGTTTTTGTTTCAATATGGTAACAATGCAACAATGTCGTACAAATACTCACGCCAGAATACACTGAAACAGTGAGATGAAACGCTAAATCCTTTCTTTAAGGAAATTCGTGCCTTGTAGCTTGACTATAAATTATAACTTTAAATGTACACCCCAAATATGAATCCCAAAAAGTAAAATTAGTGCTTTCTGAAATCGCAATTTCTCATAAATGCATTCATTCTCGGAGTAACTACAAAAAACACTGGATTAAGCTCGTGTGATGGCCATCTCCCAAAATAATGTAAACAGTAATTTCCCGGCGAACCCTCCCAGGAGGAGCATAATTCATGCGGCAGCTCGCACATCAATATAGGAATCCTAATATATCCTTGTTTACCGCTCGGAGAACACGTTCGGAAACTGGTGGGACAGAGTGAAGAACACGGTTTCGGGGCGAAACGTTTGAAAAATGGGTCATACACGTATACCACGCTCCGAAGACCCTCTCGCGCTCGTACTCGCGCTGGTAAAAACGCAATTTTTTTCGAAACGGAGAATGAGGAGCGTGAAAATCGCTATATCTCATGCGTCACGCCTCGAAATTCGAACTCTGCGAAATTGTTTCTGGAGCATAGGGGCTTAAGCGCGTCTGTCAGCGGATGTATGGGAGTGAAGGAAGATTAATGGAGGGAGAGAATGGGTGGCTTTTTTCCCCGCCCATCGGCGGAGGAGCGTGAATGAGTAATCTTTGCTGAAAATTTTAGAAAGGTGCCCTCCGTCCGTCATGCCGCGGAAACGCAATGGACAGGGCCGAACCTATAGTACAAGGGTTTTATGCAGAGCTTGGCAAAATTTTGGAGCAAAGATCTAGATTCGTATGAAAACACCCTTTATTGTGCATTTCCGCCGCAATTAGACGCTGGCGACGACCAGGTGGCGACATTAACTTGCACAAAATTTACTCAAATAATTTCATAGTCACAAAAAGTGTACTTATACATACAAAGACAGTTATTAAACATAAACAGAATAACTGCATTACTTAAATAATTTAAAAATAAATCATTAGTAAATTGTTATAATGTACTCGTACGAATGAAATAACAATTACCTTTATATGACAATGGGTGAGCATATTGAGATATTAATTTTGTGTACATACATATCTGGAATCTGTAGCTGGTTCAAATGGCCCTAGCTGTCTTGGCATCAATAAAAAGTAATTCTACAATTACCTTTACATATAATATACACGTTATGTCGGTATTATTTATCATGCAAGTTTTTTCTTGGTTCCTGAAATCCCTTCTGGGCTAACAATGCCAATAAAATTACCGCCATACATCACCCTACCAGGCAATCCCATACTTGTCTCACATTTCGTTACCGGCAGCCTAACTCATCGAGGTTATTTCTTTTATTTATACCCTTAATAAAAACCCTTAGCCTTGGGAAAATGTGTAACATTTTTAATGCTTCACCTGTGTTGCAGTTGACAAAAGTATGGAATATTAGAAATACAATGTCAACAGTATATCGATAATCGAAAACGTTATCCCAAATTAAGGGATGTGAAATTGGGAGAACATGGGAATGATTATAAATGAAATTAAAAGAATATAGGAAAAGATTTAGAAGCCATATCTTTACGAAAATTGTATAAAGAGGAAAGAGAAATGGGAAACGAAAAAAAAAACAGAATCACTAAACCACGAGCGAAATTCCTTCAGCTTGGGTAGATTTTTTCCCAAAGTTCTATAATTACGCATGAGTATGGTAGCAGTGCCATGACAATTTTACCGGCAAGGGCCCCATAAAGGCATGGGGCGCCAAAATACCTTGGGCCGTTCATGGCAATGGGCAATACTCGGGCGGCATTTGTGTATATTTCCGTTACGAATGGAGGAGGAATGAAAAGTTTTCGAGGGCCATGAAATTATCTAATTTTCTCTTTCTGGAGTGCATTTGGAGCGGAAATCGACAAGTGAGGGCGAACAATAACTCCGAAATGGATAGTGTCTGAAAAGGCCGGAAGTGCATTTTTGGCGTATCATGTGTTGACGGGTGATTTAACTGCAGGTAGGCGATTGTTACACTATTTGTCGTTTTATTTGAGTTTTTCAACTGATTGGATGACAAATTGATGGCTTACGCAAGTAACGTCGAATCATCGTTCAACCTCGAGCAAACTTGGTTATTTTGATATTAATTTTGATAATATTTTGATCGATATTTTGGAATTAATATTCCAATTTCCCTATAAATATCTTTTAAGTTGAGCTGATAGTTCAAATTAGTTCGAAATTCGTACCTTTATACATATTTTTTTTCTTTGTTCATTATCATTATTAAAATGAGGTTTTCTGACTTGAATTTGATCAGAAATTTTTTTCTAGTCTTCTAATGGACAGTGCTGTGTTGGTTTTTATGTGTGTGAAGATTCTTTTGTGTTTCGTACTACCTCAAATTATACTTCCTCAATTATACTCACTCATAAGTAAATTACCCGCAACGTGTTAAGTTGCTGATAGTTATATTTTTGAATGTTACTCGATAGCTGTTCAGTCATTTCTCACATAGAACCCCACAGGGAATCAAAACCGGGACTACTTTAACCTAAGGAGAAGGCTATATCCACTTGGCTACTTCATGCGTTACCCGCTTGACCAACTTTCATATATTTGTCAAATGTATTAATACATTAGAAAGCCATTCCTTACCCAAGAATGCATGATTTGTATATTTTAGGTGTGATGCATGTATGGGATTTGACAAAAATTTAAGACATTTAATTTTGTGATGGTAACTCAAGGAGACTACAAGATTTACTCGAAGAAGCACTCAACCTTTTAGTCCCATATTACGCATCTCTATCTGTATTTTATTTATAATTAATTGTGTATTTGGAATGACATTATGAATAATTTTAATCATATTTAAAATATAAACAAATATGAAATCCAAATCTTGTTATTACGCAAAGAAACAAATTACGGTTATACAATCAGAAATTCATAGTTGGGAACATATTAATAGAAAGGGTATCTTCATATTTAAAATAAATTAATTTCTTTAATTTATATCATCCCTCATTAATCATAATTTACATTTATCTTATAAAAACAATATCTTTCAATTTTGTTTCATAATGAAGACATCGTTTCTCGTTGAATCGATTCCTTTTGTATGCATTTTATTCCAATCAAAATTTAATGAGCTGAAATACAATCTGCTTATTATGCTCAGAACGATCGCACCAAATCTTAAATTCCCCCTTTTTTATTGTGAGAATTCGTGGAGACCGGTAAGATTTGTAGACGAAAGCACCCCATCCCCAATTAATTACCTCCTGAGGTGGCAATATTTCCATTTTGAGGCTGCGAATTAGGTGACCTACCGCGTACCTAAAAACCCTCACAGCACAACAGTCGTACTCGTTGGACCACGCGACCTCTCCACCAATACCACCACCATAGGCGTCACATGGAAACAAGAGAAGTGCGTGGGGCAGGCACGCAATTTTACCCTCCTCTCCGTAAGCCCAATGTGTACACAGCGAGGTGGCGATCCGAGTCCCCCTTTTCAGTAGATCCTCTAAGCCGGTGTCACCCCAATTGTGAAAGGGGACGCACGCAGGGGCTCGAATGGGGGGCGAAGGGGGTAGGGGAACCGATACAGGAAGGGGATGAAATGAAAGCCTCGGAAAATCTGTCATCCATAAATCCTAGGAGGGTTGCGAGCGGGGATGCGCGGTAAGAATTTTCCCCGTCATACGAGGACTCCCCCCGCGCAACGGGCACCATTCTATACCGCTTTATGCAATCAATTCGACCATTATCCAAGGATGGAGGCTAGCCCTTTGGGGATCGCGGGAGGGGAGGAATGCTCGGGATTTGCGGGAGGGAAAAGGATAGAGCCGGAGTGCTTAGTGGAGTGGGTTTTGGGGTCTTCGAATGTGGAAGTGCATCGTGGGAATGAACCATATTGGCGGAGGTATTGTGTTTGCAAACCTTGACGCGGACTACCAACAGCTTCATTCTCTTCATCTCCACGTCCTACAACGCGGCCGGCGAGCGAGTTCTTCGCCATTGTGAGGGATGGCTGTTGTTGATCAGATGATCGGCTAGGATTGAATGGTTTGGGTGGGAGAATGCGGCGGGAGATGCGAGTGCAAGGCAGTGTGTGTGGGGGAGAGGCTGCGGGAACGCAGCTCACGGATGATACAGGAAGCGAAATTAATCGTTTTAAAATGTAGGAGCCGGGGAGTAAACACCTCGAAATATTCCATGAGGCGACGGATGGCTTTTTTTTGCGATGGTCATTTTGCTGGACCCAGCTGCAGTTGCATATGTGTCCATGTGAGGATTGGATCAACACCGGGGATTTGCATAATTCCCGTGAAAATTTTATCATATTCTCAATCGCTCTGTCATGCGGGGTGATGAAAACTCGCTTACGTTATCAAATGCGGATTAATGTGGAATACATGTTGCTGAGATGGTATATTTTCGAGTTTTAAGCTTCTCCACAGTTATGAATCATTTACAGTCCTCTCCTCCCTTTTCTCTGGAGTAGGCTTAGTAAGGTATTTGTCTACAAGAGCAGAATATTTCAAGTTACTGAGAGATTTAAGATTTCACAATTGATTAAATGATGATTGAATGGGATTACTGACTAAATTTAAGCAAAGATTTAAGAATTTTCAGTTATTCGAAAGATAATAAAAAAGACTGCTCCCAGAAAAATTACTGGCCAAAATGAGCTATTTTAAATCATTTGAAACCAATCAAACTTAATTTTTAATACCTACAGTTAATTTTGGAAATCAAATTCGATGATTTGATAGTTTATCCGCGAAAGATTCCGTGATGTGTTGGATATCCATCGATAAGAAAATAAGAGGTTTTTGCATCATGGATGAATATCCTTAATGATTGCAATTGATAAATCGATTTTCTAGGTACTCTTAAAATGTAGAAATAACTGTGGCATTCCCAGTTAAGTAGCTATGGAATGTAATTTACATTAATTCCTACAAAAATGTCTTCAGTAAATATTTTGAGCTTCAAAGATTTCGAAAGACGTTGTAATACAGTAACGTTGGTCAGTTAATGGCCATGTGAATTTTTACCATCTCGTTCTTCGAAGTAAAGACTTTCCGATTTATACATCACCGTAAAGGGTTACTATGTGGCGGATGACGTATTTAGTTTAATTAATCAGTCAATTTTTCATTTGAGTTACATTGTATTTATGCAGTACTGCCTCACATACTTTCCGTCTTCCAACCTGGAAATATTCCGAAAACAAAACAGCTGTTTAGAGGTTTCTTTGAAATTTCTTATAGTTTTAAATTTTAAAATTTGTTAAATAATTATGGGGTGCAGTTTTTGTTTCATCTTCACTTTCCTTTATGATTTTGCACTTGAATCACATCAAACAAAGTTAGTGCATTCTATATTAGACCCTAAAAGGAGACCGAAGCAAATAAGAAATGTAGATGGAGAGACTCGCTTAAATATAGACAGCTCAAAATATAAAAAGGCAGGGAAAAGTGGAGGCCGAGAAAAGTACGAGAGTACAAGCATAAAGAATGGTTGGGAGAGGTTGGAAAAGTATCCAAGTTTCTCCGAAGAGAAAATAAGAAGGCTTGGGTCAAAATGGGAGATTCATGAAAAAGGTAAGGAGAGGGGAGATGGAGAGCGTGAATATACGAGAAAATGGAAATTTCTATGCGTTCGGCTTTTGGGAATTGAATTGTCAACTCACTCTCCCTCAGCCCATATCTTCTCCTCTCATTTTCCGGACGAACCCCTTCCCCTTCTATATCCTTCTCCCTCCCACTTAGTCAATTGTGCCCATTCGCTCTCGAAACCCATCTTTGCCCCCTTTTTACTGCGACCAAAAAATTCTTTGGTTCCTTTAGCAACTCACTATCTGTCCCATTCGGAGCGTTTCCCCCTATTTTTTTCACTTACCATCTTATTCTATAACCAACCATTTCCAATCCATACATATTTGATAAGAGCCCTCACGAATTGCCTAGTCAATTTCTTCGGAGCGTGACGAAAGCATCGGATAGAATGTTACGTTTCCAGGAGTCCTTGGGGTGTCTTTCTTACTTACGGTTGTATAACTACTCTATTCTGTTCTGTTCGATAACAAAATAATCAAGATTTCATCTATTCAATAAAGAGTAAAGTGTGTTAAAAATAGAAATAACTTTAGGGTTTTGATAATAATTACCGCAATTAAGGCATGAGATACCGGACGTTGGATACATAGCAATAAACTACTTACTGCAATTCTTACTTCTATCATCAATATCAAGTAGCATTTATTATTTTCTAGTGTTATCATCCTCAGAAAAACTATGCTGTTACAATGTGGGTTTCTTCAATGAGTTATCGGAGTGTAAGCGATGAATTTAATTGTAGTAACCATTCAAGGACGAAGTCAACAACTAAATTTAGTGCTTGGCTTTTATCCTTACTTGACGGAAATTTCTCTTGTTTACGAATGAATATTTTAAAATATTTCTGCGTACCCTGTACCCTGACAATTAAAACTCCATCCTTTACTTTTTGCTATCGAAAATATATGTTTTAGCGCTTGACTCTTTAGAATTTTATTTCAGGGAAATAATTGTGTAGTACGGATTCATAAGTTATTAGCGCAAGAAAATTCAAACTAAAGTTCAATTAAAGTTTTTCAATTCAAACTAAATTTCGAACATCAATTTGAATTCCAGTAAACGAAGCACCTTCAATGCGCCTTTACTTAAACTAATAACAGTAGCTGTGGATTCCTATGATGAATTGGTATACTTTACATTGTTTAGACTGTTAAAACGACACGAAGACATGCTTCTTAATTATGAATAGAACTCTTTTACTTACTGTTCATTACTACGATACCAAAATTTGATTCATAGAATATATGGTGGGTAAAAAGTGTTAAAAGGGAAACAGATACTGGTTATCAGAAAATATACAGAGGTTAGGGAAATCCAAAATTCGATATTTCAAGAGTGATTGATGGATGGAAAGTCCTGTATTCGTTCTTCGAAGGGCGACCAAATATATGAAATGACCTTAGCTATTGATACAGTTTACATAATGTATTTAAATCCTACGACGTGTGCAATGTTGGTGGTTTTACATACTTTATATAATAATTCCCCTTAATGCATTCAGGACTAGCATCAAATGTGATTTTCCAATGAGTTATGATCGATTAGCCTATACACAATAATGAAATATATCTTTGTCAACCTCTGGTTTTTAATTGCAGCCACTATTGATCTCCCCAAGCATAAAATCAGTTAATAGTCATTTCGTCAATGTTTACCGGCATCTAATCCATTCCATCCAACTGCAAACTATTCTTAATGTGAAAAATATCGGATGAGAGTAAGTCACATAAATCGCGAGGCGGCATTGCATAAGGTCGTTCCGTCTATTTACCTTCCTGGTGGAAAATTGTTTCTGTATTTTAACGGAACAGCCGTTGAACAAATTAATTTTCTCTGGTTTATATTGCCGCGGATGCAAATCACTCGTAATTTATTCCACGGCAAACATTCAGAACCAAAGTATCGATTGGTCATCTCCGTTCAATGCTCGCAAAATTACGTTTTTTGAGGTGGAAATATTGTGTCTATCAACAAAGAAAGGTGGCGCACTGCTGAAAAGCGGAATAAACAAATTATGATACGAACTCAGTCGCGCGATACCTTAAAAATACAGGAAAGCCAGTGGCAGGTTTGTTCGATATGCGCGGTGGAAAGAGGTGCGGCGTTTGAATATTGCATGGTAAAATAAATCTTAACTGTTGGTGAAATATTGCAGCCCGCCATATTTCATTGCCGATGCCGTCAAGGATTCCGATGAAATAAAGTTTTACGGAGTAACGGTTTCACCAGGATATATATTTCCATTCATGCCTGACGCAAATATGAAATACGTCCAAAACAATGGGAAACAAAACATCTAATGTATATGCAGAAATGGTAGAAATACGTCTTTCACCGTGGGAATAATTCCCCATAACTTACGGAGGGAAAAAGTTTTATTTTACCGCCTTAGTAACGCGAGCATACATCATCAGGAGGGAATGCTTCATTTCATTTGAATAATTCATAAATATATAAAATTTAAACGCCTGTAGCTCGGCCTTAAAGAAATCATCCGCACCGTCACGCATAAAGAATGCCGCGAATAAGCATATCCGATTCGTCTCAATAAAACATTCCGTTTGCGTGTGAAAAAAATGGAAGGCGGCGACTCGGACGGCCGCCAATATTGCGTTTATGCGAACGAGAGAGAGAAACGTAGGAGAGAACGATAGGCCCCTCGAAAAACGTCACTCTCACGTCGTCGTTTATTGCGACCCCTTCGAATTCGTAGCGAAAAAGCTCATCTCCAGTGTCCCGACCTCTTTCTATCCCCCTTTAGACTTCAGAAGTGTGACGAAAAGCGCGACTTTATATTGACACATTCAAATGACTGCTTCTTTGTCCCCCGACTTGTTTTTGTTCTCGACCCTATTCCGGCCCCTATATGCATCATCCCGCCTCTAGCTCTTTCTCTCCCCTTTTATAACTTTTCCTACTCTGGCATCTTTTTCGAATTGAGGCGACGTTTTCTCCCATTACGAAATATTCCTAGCACCGACACGAATCGTTGTTTATGCATTTCTGTATCACCCCGTCTCACTCAGGACTGCTCACCTCCCGCATCTGTCTTTGGGGCATTTAAAAGGACCAAGCCGGTATCCGACAGCATAGAGCGCAAGACTCGAGTTAAAGAAAAGGAAATAAAAGGAAAGGGAACATTAGAAAGAATAAGTGATGAAAGTCCACCTGTAAGGAACGAAATTTCATATGCGTATAGTATAAGAATCGAGGAAAAAATAACTTTTGTGCGTAAGAAGAGTAAAAAGGGATTTTTATTAGACTTAGTCAACCCTTATTTGAAGATTTAGACGTTTTATACTTACAGGTAATGCTAATATAATACTTTTACTTTTATGTAAACACAGTTTTTAGTGAAGCAACTAAAACCCCTATTTGCCAAATAGGGGTTTTAGTGAAGCAACTAAAACCCCTATTTGCCAAATAGGGGTTTTAGTGAAGCAACTAAAACCCCTATTTGCCAAATAGCTCAAATATAAAAATTTTCATGTTGGTAAATCCAACGTGGTCATAAGATCTTACTAAGCGTCAGTTGGTTGAGTAACTATTAATCAGAACTCACTGTCAATTAGGAAAATCAAGGAAAGAAGAGACATCAAGCTTTGCGTAAAAGCCAGCAAAACTGCGAATTTTTCCCTGTCCTGTCTTCCCACTAAATCTCGCCTTCAACCATCGATTTCCTCAACCTTTCCAGTTACCGCCGGATTGCATCTTAAATTTTTGCAGTCTGATTATTGTTCGGGAAGAATTTCAGTGCTTTGATATGAACGTATTTTTTATGCAAAAGTGTCTTTATCATATGATCAGTAATTGTTAAAAGTCGAGATATACTTATGTAAAATAAGCAGAGATACCGCATACAATTTGTAATGAGGAACATTTGACAGCGACAATGGAGCTGTTGATAGTTTATTGAATGTCAAAAGGCTAGAAAAGAAAGAATAACTAGCATAATTTTATCAAGTTACCAGTTAAATGAAAAATTGTAGATTAAAAAACATTTTTGAAGGGTATACCTATGTTCGTATTAGCTGCTAAATATAGCTAATTTATCTTCAACCTTTCATTTTTTTCCCTATTTGATTCAATGACAGCATTTCAATTACCAACAATTTCAGCGTTTGGAAAGTTTATTTGTAGTATCAATTAGAACCACAGTGATTAAACTTGCTGTTTATATTTCAATCAGTGGAATTATTGATACACCGACACTCACTTCATGAAAGGCGGGATTAATGACAGTCGTGACCGGGCCTTATCAAAAAGTCTTATCATAATTTCAAATTTTTGAAAAGATTTAAGCTCCTTTTATTGGAAGGTAATTCTTCTTTGCCTTATGTCTTCTATGTCTATTCGTTATGAGTTGGCATTAATATGGAAATGATTTATAGCCTCTGGCACCTTTTAAACGGAATAATTTCGCCGAATAATCCTCTTTTTTCATGCCCGCTGGAGTTCGCACTCCGCCATCCATTCTTTTAAAGCCCTCTTTATTTAAACAGTTACTACCCTCCCGTCATCCAGATTTCTTCCTTCTGCCTGTTGAATTGCAGATTTCTCTTCCCATCTCCCCCTTCCACCCTGATGCACCCTGACCCCTTTTTTTTAGCCCTCCAGGGACCTTATCCTTGCCCCACTGTTCCGCCTCGTTCCCCTCTACACCCCTCGTCCTCCAGTTCTTTCAGCCCATTCATTCGCGGGAAAACTGCATTATAACTCACCAGTTGGTCTCCATTAACACTTAAGCGTCAACAGAGGAAAATATGGCCAACAAATTCTGACGACTTAATGCGCACCTCCTTTTCCGTGTTGCATCGGCCTATGAAAAATCGTGTCTGGCGTTAATGGGCGTGCATTTTGCCTGCGAAGCGAACCTCTATTTTCTCTCCTCCCTTGTCTTCATTCTTTCCTAGAATTCTAACGCGTCGGTTGCAAAAGTCACAATGGAGCCGTGGTTTGTATGTCGGTGAATCACGATTCGGCGGAACATTATTGGATTTTAAATAGGCTATTTTACAATTCTTTTAACCCGGAGATCAATTTACACTTTACTGTATTGATTTAAATTGGTTACCAAAGATTCGGTCGCTTATTGACATTTAGGAAAATGAACTCGTGATTTATTTTTAAGTTAAAAGCTGAATGAGCACTTTAGTAATTAAATATAGCTAGGTATTTCCGCTGGCGTACGTCGTTGAGGCTATGAATCAGATAAAAGCACTATAACACCTAATTTTTAAAGTAATATAATCTATTTTCTTGTGGGAAACCTCCCACATTAGATTAAGAAAACACTAAATTAAATTAAATATTTCAAAATAATTTCATCGAAATTTTCGTGCTTATTTTCCTTCTTTAAAAAGTAATGAATTAAAATGAAACATGTAAATAATATGAAAATATAATATAAAATGCATAAATAATAGATTATATATTATTAATCTGATATATTCGATTCCTTTTATTTTTTCCCCTTCCTTAATATTCCATTTATCGTTTCATTTTCCAGAATTAATTATGCATTAATATCACTTCGTTTCATCAAATCTGAAAGAATTAATGAGCTTCATGCAATTTAATCTTAATGAATAAAAAATAAATATATACTGCAAATTTAGTCCTTTAATTGAGTTCAAAATTAGAGATATAAAAATGCCCAACATGTTTCAATTTATCTTTTCATTAGAGGCTATTAACTTTTTAATATATCTTATTTTTATTTCC